>CAUYRT010040075.1:0-55946 GCA_963574885.1 Lepilemur ruficaudatus
CTCAACATCTCTAATCATTAGGGAAATGCAAATCAAAACCACAGTGAGATATCACCTAACTCCATGAGATTGGCCTTTATCAAAAAATCCCAAAGCAACGAATACTGGTGAGAATGTGGAGAGATAGGAACACTCCTACACTACTGGTGGGACTGCAAATTCATGCAACCTCTGTGAAAAAGAATTTGGAGATACCTCAAAGAGCTAAAAACAGAAATACCATTGGATCCAGCAATAGCACCATTAGGCATCTACCCAAAGGAACAAAAGTCATTCTATAATAAAGACATCTGCACTCGAATGTTTATAGCAGTGCAATTCACTGTTGCAAGGATGTGGAAACAATCCAAATGCCCATCAATCCATGAGTGGATTAATAAAATATGGTATATGTATACAATGGAATACTACTTATTTATAAAAAATGATGGTGATCTAGCACCTCTTATATTCTGCTGAACAGAGCTTGAGTCCATCCTCCAAAGTGAGGTATCACAAGAATGGAAGAATAGGCACCACATATACTTTTTGGCAAATTGGCACTGACTGAACAACACTAAGGTGCTCACACAGTATTTTTTTTCTTTGGGGGTGGGGGTTTGGGGGTGGGTAAACTCACAACTAATGGATGCGGTAAGCATTGTAGTGGGGGGAAGGGCACACCTCAAATCATGATTTGGATGTTGCAAAGTCATAACATGCAACCAAAATGTTTGTAACCCTATAATATCCTGAAATTAAAAAAAAAAAAAAAAGACTCACTGAGGAAAGACCAAAAAAAAAAAAAAAAACGCTTCTCTCTTTGCTTCTGTGTGCAAAATGAGGAGTGGAACTGACATTTATTTTTAGTTGTGTATTTTTAAATAATGCATACACACTAGGAAAATATTCAAACAGTATGAAAGGCAACCATTGTAAAGTAAGTTACATTCCATGTTAGACATCTCCCACTTGCCCCTAGATCCACTTTCCACCTCTGTGTCACCAACCAGGCTCCCATGCCCTCTGGCTTCTAGGTTGAGACCTTCTCAACATGATCTGTCTCCTTCATAGTGCTGACAACCACTCCCTCTCCTTGTCCCATGAGGATTGGGAGTGGCTGTAGTTTCATTAATTCTACCTCTGGGTTACTCCACTTTCTCCTATATTCTGCTACACCCACACCCATGTAAATGGTCCCTTTGTAAAGGAACCTTCCTTGTATTACCTTAATTTGTGTCTGCCATCTGTGTCCTGTTGGGGCCCTGAGCTATGTACCTTTCTACTCCCAACCCCTCCTTAGTGCTATTGTTCCCCACTCCAAGGTGACCACTGGTGCAATTTCTTATGTATTCTTCCAGATCTCTCTTGCACACATATTCTCTCTTTCTTTAAATTGTTAATATATGACATACTTTGTTTATATACTTCTTTAGAAAAAAACTTATTACATTCTGAAGATTGTGCTGGATGTTTTTTGCACAACTCTTTTCACAACTTCTGCCCAATCCACTCTCTGCACTCCTCCACCCTGCCCTGTGCTCTTGGAGGCTAACCCACGTGGACTCTCTCAAAGGGTTCCCTTGCCCTGTGCATCTATAATAGTTGGGCTTTGATGACTGGAGGCCAATTTCCAATGGGAGTCACTTGCAATAGAAGGCAGGAGGAAAGCGAGCTTGGAGTATTTATCCCTCCTGCTCCTTCCCTGTCAGGTTGTTGTGGTTGGCTGCTTCCCTCTTCAGAAGGCTACAGCTCCTGTGGGGCAGCTTTCTTCTACAGAGTCTCATTCTACTAACTCTTCCCTCCCTTTGTCTTTTCAGGTCTAGGGTTGGGATCAGTTCCCCACTGTTGCCAGCCTTGAAGTACTACACAGTCTCCTGCTGGTTTCTGGTAACTCTGCCTACACCTTTGTAAGTAAGTCATTACTTAAACTCTCCTCAGTTATCTCCTGATGACTAGGTTGTCTCTTTCTTTCTTGCACCATGACTGATGTCTAGATCATCCCATAGCAGTAATAGAACATAACCTCATTCTTAATTTAACAACACAGTAGTATTCTATCATAAGAACATAACATCATGTATTTAACCAATTCTGTATTAATAGATATGCAAGTTAAAACTAATGCTTATTTATAACATGCTGTGTGCCTGGCACATTTTTTTTTTTACATAAAATATTTCCTTTAGTCCTTCCATCCACCATGTGGGATAGGTATCACCATAACATCCATTTCTGAGAAGAGGAAATGGAGATTCAGAGAGGTGATGAGAGGGATTACAGTTACATACATAGTAAATGTAGACACAGGATTCAAACCCAGCTCCACCTGACTCCAGAGACCATGGGATATTGGATCCTGGTGGCAATCTTAAGATTTGCCCTTGATAACAAATGTAGCAATTTGATTTATTTTTATAGCTTTAATGTATTTTAAAATGAGCTTATTTATTAAAGTATAACATACATATAGAAAAATGAACAAATCATAATGTACAGCAATTAGTGTTCACAAAGTGAGCACACCCATAGAATCACCACCCTGATCAAAAAAGAGAGAACATTATCAGCATCATAGACCCTCTCTGGGTCCCCCTCCCAGTAGCCATTCCCCACTCTTCCCAAAGATAATCTCTATTCTCTCTTCTTCTTGGTCTAATATGTTATATATAACTATTGAGTACTTAACTTCAGTTATTGCGCTATGTAGTTATAAACTTTCTGACCCAGATAAGTAATAGAGATTGAATGTACCTTCTTCCCTAAAACACTAAAAATATATATATATATATTAAACAAGAGTTTTTAAGACATTGGACATCAGCCAATGAAGGACAGTAATCTCTGAGAGACAGGAAACCAATGAGCAAAGTGAGCCCTACCATTAAGTGCTGCAGTTTACTGACTAGAGAAAGTTTCCAGACTGCAAGGCAGGAAAAGGGAATGGTAGTGTCTGGGAGCCCAGGGAGGCCAAGGCATCTAGAATTCCCAGGAAACAGTACTAAAGAAGCTAGAACTACACAGCAAAAGAACTCAGGAGATCCTCAGAAGGTTCTCCTCAAGTCTCCAGCTGGGTACTGAATGTGAGGAAACCAACTCAGGCTATAAATGAGCCATCCTAAAGGATTAGAAGGAGAAATATCCAGACATCATATAGGACCAGGAACAGTGTCTGTTCCAACTATCTAGCTGGAAAATCTTATCATTTATGGGGCATCAAGTAGAGAATTCAGAAGGGTTTGCCTCAGTAATGGGGTAAGATTAGCCTAAATTAAATCTGCCTAACAAAGCTGAAAAGCAATACTTGAAGGAATTTAACTATGTCCCAGAACAAAGCTCATGAACATTTGGAGGAATACAAAAATATCCAGCACCCAAAAAGGTAGAAAGAAGCCAAAGTATCTGATATTCAATCAAAAATTATCAGGCATACAAAAAAATTAGGAAAATATGACCCATAAAAATATGAAAATCAATTCATTGACACTGACTCAGAAATGACAAGTTATTAATAGACAAGGATATTAAAACAGGTATTAAGTAGCTAGAAGAAAGATGAAACATGTTAAGTAGAGACATGGAAGATAAAAAGAAGACTCAAATGTAATCTCTAGACAGAAAACTACAGTGTCTGAGATGAAAAATACATTAAATGGGATTAATAAATGTTGAAGAGAAAAAGATTAATGAACTTGGTGACATAGAGATATCTATTTTGTGGACACATTAGACCCAGTTATTTTAAAGTTTGTGTCTGATAACTCTAATATCTAGATCCCTTTGGGTTTGCTTCTATTGTTTCTTGTTTCTCTTGGTTTTCTGTTATCGGAGCCTATCTCCCAGCATACTGGTAATTTCTGATTGACTGCCAGACAATGTGCATGAAGAAAAATATATAGTTATTTTGAATCTCTGAATAGCAGTATCGCCTTTCAAAGAGGAATACTTTTTATTTCTGACAGTCAGTTATAGAAGGGAAGATCACCTTAACCTAGTCAGGGATTGAATTTGAATGAAAGCTGGGTTTTAGTCTTTGCAAAAGCTAGTCTATTTCCCATTTACTATCATTCTTAGACTATAGCCCATCAGTGGATTCCAACTGAACAAAAGAAGGTGAGGAAGGGAAGAAAGTGGGGAAGGAGGAGGAAAGGGAGAAAGAGAGGGAGGAACTTACAGGGGGACAAAGGACTTGGGAACTAATGACTGTTAAATTTATTTCATACCTATTTCATGTTATGTGTTATATCTAACGTATGTATTAACATATGTTTTACATCTAATATATGTAGATGATAGAGGGTGATACACAGATATATAAATAGATAATTATGTTATTTAACACTCCCAATAGCCCTAGAAGTTTGGTGGGAAATTTGATTTTTATTCTTCATAATGAAGAGAGTGAAGCTTATATAATTTAAGAAACTTACCCAAGGTAACATGGCTCATTTATGTGATTAAAAAGCAGGATTTGAACTCTGTTCTGTTTGGCTGAAATCCCAGGCTTTTTTCCCCCTATATTATACTGCCTTTCAGTTGGATGCACCCCACCCTCAAGTCTAGCTCTCACGATTCTGCAGTCAAAGTGGCCTACCTCTTGTGTGAGAGTGAATTTTAAAATCCCAAATAGGATTTTGAGAGATTGGGACAGGAAACAACCCTTTGCGTAGAAAAGAGTTAAGTAGCCAACTGTTTCCAATACAGACGACAAAAATCTCAATTCAATTTAAGGCAGATGGTAAAAACAACCACAGCTGCAACAATAACAAAAGGTATTCAAGGACTCCCATAAATAGAATTTTTGGATAGTACCAGCCTCAAGCCCACCTGGATCCAGGCACACAAACCAATTTCATCAGAAGACAATCCCACTCTTCAATCTGCTTCTGAGTTGGCCTGGTTTTCTTCTCTTACAGGAAGGCTTTGTGGCACACACACACACACACACACACACACTCACACATACACATACACACATACACATGCCCTCTGACAGAGCCTAGTTCATATCCTCTGGTTCCGTGACCTGCAAGGAAGTCCCCTTTCCTTGAGTGCCTTACAAAAAAATACTCTGGCAAACAATTCTGGTTGACCCAGTTTGGGTGACATCCTTACCTCTGATCTGTTCACTGTAGTCAGGAGGAAATGGGGTTTTTTATTGTCCAGGCTTAGGTGATGAGCTCATTCCTGTGACCCTCCCAAGAACCCCATGATTGGAGTATGGTGAGACCCATTCCCCAATGGAAGTGTAGGTTCTGGACAGGAAAAGCAGTATATGTCAACTACATGAGATCTTGCCTGTATGTCCTGGCACTATGCCCCCACAGTGAGCTGTGGAAACTCAGCTAAAGTTAAGCTCAGGATTATGCAACCAATAAAATACCACTGTAACCTCATGATACTGCCTGGCTTTGGAGTCAGGATAAAAGGAGACTATTTCCTGTCCAGTAGTAAGGGAGTGATTGAACAAACTCATTGAAAAACCATGTTTAAAATGCATCTATAGAAATGAAGGGTGTGTATATCTTATTATGTGGAAAAGCAGGTTACAAACAGGATGTGTGGCAGGGGCTCCTATCCCTACCTGTGTGTTAGAATCACCTGGGAACTTTAGTTGTATTTAATTGAAAATTCAGTGATGCCTAATATTTAAGTTACTGACTCTGCAGAGTGCGCGGCAGTTTTCTTCTGTTATTCCAAATGTCCAGTAAAATCCTACTACACACAGCCTTTGGAAAATAGCATTTTGAGGGTTTAAATAAATTGAGGTGGAGAGGAAAATGAAGCTGCAGCCAAGATGGGTGGTGTATTAGTTTCCTGGGGCTGCTGTAACAAATCACCACAAACTGTGTGGATTAAAACAACAGACATTTATCGTCTCAGTTCTGGGGCTAGAATCTAAAATCAAGTCATCAGCAGGGCCATGGTCTCCCTGAAGGCTCTAGGGAAGGATCCTTCCTTCACTCTTTCTAGCCTCTGGTATTTGCTGGCAATCCCTGGCGTGTTTTTTTTTTCTTCTTTGTAGATGTATCACTCCAATCTCTGCCTCCATTAACACATAGCATTCTTATTGTGTGTCTTCTTTCTCTATGCCTAAATTTCTCTCTTCTTATAAAGCCATAAATCATTGCATTAGGGTCATTCTAATCCAGTATAACCTCATCTTAACTCAATCATCTGCAAAGACCCTATTTTCAGATAAGGTCCCTAGATAATAATAACAAAATGGCTTTCGTGGACTCACGTAAATGGGATTTTTGGACAGTGCTAGGAAAGATACACAGATACTGGGGTTGAAGACTCGAACATATCTTTTTTGGGGTAATGTAATTCTACTGATACAGGTGGGAAGCAGGACAGAGGATGTACTGAACAGGAAACTGGGAGCTACTTGGAAATTCATGGGAATACTTGGAGGGAGGTGCCTGCCTACGTTGGATAGGGGCTTAAGGTGTCCAATGTGTATGTTAAAGCAAAGGCTTCCTCCAGAAAGCTGGAGAATTTGGTCTTCCAGGAGGCTTGAAAATCCCAATTGTCTTAAGTTTCTTGGAAGGTGTTGCAGAAGACCTAGCACACATACATGCACACACACCTTTAAGTGAAAAATCATTAGTGTGACAGAGGGCTAAAATAAATCACTAAATTTAGAATTTATAAAACCTGGCTTCTCAAACAGCCTCCACTGCTAAAAAATTACTAAATCCCAGAACTTGCTACAATGTCTAGGTTGGGCAAATGGAATTAATAGGTCCATGACTCTAATCTGTCCTATCTCCCAGGACACTGTGGCATGAAGCAGGTAAAAATGGAAAGCACTGCTTGTGGAGGTAGCTTGAACTCCTCCTAGGACTCCAGGAGGGGAAATTCACTAAGAACATTCCTGGAAGCCTCTGCTACTGGGCCTCGTATACCACAGTAAGAAAGTAAGGGGAGGAGAGGCAGATTAACATTACAGTTTCTTCTTTTTGTTTACAAAGATCCAAATTCACCTCTCACCTTGAGTTGTGGTTTGGAGGGTAGGGTAGGACTGGGGTGAGGGGCCAGAAACCCCCACAAGGGGTGCTGTACATGCAGTAATCCTTCTTTTTTTTTTTTTATTCATCATTGTTCTTTATTGATCAGAGTGACAGTTCCACTTTATAAACAAATACTATAGCTTAATTTTGTAGTTTATTGTCTTGGTCAAAATGTTTGCTCCTTTTCTAACATATACAATAGATCATTGCCTCATATAGGCACAGCTAAGTACATTTCCTTTCCATTTTTTAGTAATCCTTCTTTAACTTTTAACAAAGTACAGAAATCCATAGAGGTGGTCCAAAACACATTATCCAGTGGTATTTCAACCTGGAAGCAATTCATCAGTAGATTGTCAGCTACCCGGTATCAAGGGAGCCTCAAGTTTTACTCTTGCTGTGGGCCCCATAATTTGTAAATCCAGTGCTGACATTTTAGTAAAAATACCCAGAAGGAGTTTTCTGGGTGCTAGATGCAACACAGAAAAGCATATTGAGGATATTCCAAAAACGATGACTTTTCCAATAGGTTTTTAATGCCAAACATATGTATTACTGACTGAAATGCGAGTGTTTACCAGATTTTGAGATTTCTCTTCAGCTACCCCAGCTGGTGTCTGACACATTCCAAAATCTTTCTTCTACTTGATATGTCTATTTTTATATTGCTTCAGATACTTTTTTTTCGGGAGGAGAGACGCTTCACGTCCTTTAGTTCATATTTTGCATAAATCAACCAGGAATTAAGCATTAAACAATCACTTCATCTCTTGGTTGTCAAATATTTCACTGTTGGGGGATGTATTTGCATATGTTGGCCTCTCCATGGTTAAGGGATGCGGAAACTACTGAGAAACTCTTTACGATGTATCCATGAAAACGATGGTAAGGAGATTATGAGACTAGGCAATCAAAGAAGGTAGGAAGCCCATGTAATGAGATGAGGGAGAGAGAAAAATTCAGGTCCCCTGACAATGAGCTATGGCTCATCATCAGGACCTGACTCACTGGTTATTCCAGTCAATGCTGACCTAGGTTGGGTTCCCCAAAAGCAGACCCAGGACAAGGGTTTGGATATAAGTAGTTTATCTGGGAGACCATCCAGGAATTACCAGAAGGAATGGAGAAGTGAGGCAGGAAAAGGAGAGAAGCCAGTGTGGGGTCTATTGGTGAATAGGCAACCTCTGTGGACAATGGGGTTGCCCACAACTCAGTCCCATAGTAGACCTGTTGGGCAGTGTAGAACTTGCTCCAGAGTTGTTATTCCTGAAAGGCAAGGAGAGAGGCTATTTATCCACACAAACTCCCCTTAGTTATTGCTTTATGGCTGTCCCTGTGGGTGTTAATTTTTTGCTCTTCTAGCCTGTTCTGCTCAAAGGCAGAACACATTCCCTAACTATGAGCCAAGGTGCTTCAGGATGCCATAGCTAATTTACAGAGGAGGCTAGGAGTATTTTTAATTTTGGAGGGAAACAGCAATATCTACTGAACACCATGTGAACTACCAGCTCAAGGTAACTCCATGTTGTGGGTTACTTGTGTCCTCCTAAAATTTATATGTTGAAGTCTTAACCCCCAGAACCTCAGAATGCGGCCTTATTTGGAGATAGGGTCTATAGAGAGGTAATTAAAATGAGGTCAGTAGGGTAGACCCTACTCTGACTAGAGTCCTTAAAAGAAGAAGAAATCTGGACACAGATGGGTACAGAGGAAAGACCACATGAAGACATAGGGAGAAGGCAGCCAACTGCAAGCCAAGGAGAGAGTCCTCAAAAATAACTAACCTTGCCAACACCTTGATCTCAGGCTCCTAGCCTCCAAATGGCAAAATATATATATACATTTCCATTGTTTAAGCCACCCAGTCTGTGGTACTTTGTTATGGCAGCCCTGGCTGACTAATACACTCAGTTTCAACATTAGATTACATGACACCCCTTTCGTGATCTATCTTTGAAATGCTGGGTTTTTATCACAGTTGCTGTGATAAAAAGTGAGAACTGTGCAAAAAGCAATGTGCTACAGAAAACAAAGGTGATGGTTTCCAATCTGATTCCAAGGTTTGAGGAGTTGTGCAGTGCACTGCCAGGTGCACATGCCCCATTAATAAGCAATTAGGGCTATTTAAGAATCAAATACTGTGCTCATTTAGGCAGCACATATACTAAAATCAGAAGAATGAAATACAAATATGATTTTCTTTCAACATATGTGTATTTTTTTCAAATGTTAAGGATGTAAATACTTACTAAGTTGTACAGACTTAACTACTTAAAAAATGGGATTCTTAGGATATTTCTTTTGGCTTAGAAGTGCCATTAAAAAAAGTACTGACAGGCAAAGAGTGCCATGAACCAAGAATGTTTGGGAACTTATGCTGTGACCCAGAGGAAGGTCTCAGGTGAAATGGCAGCAAAGAGCTCTCTTGGGAACTGTGAGTGTTGAAAGAGAATGAACTGGATTCCAACAATGTCTGCTACCATCATTGCCCTTTATGCCCACAGAAACTCTAAGCACTAGAAACCCACTTCACAATGGCCATGGGATCCAGGTGTATCACATACTCCACCACTCAGAAGCAGCTGGCTTCATAGCATTATGGACCAGTCTATTGAAGGAGCAGTGGAAGCACCAGCTCAGAAGCAATATACTGCAAGGATGAGGGGCTAGCCTACAATTTGAAGTATGTGCATCAAACCAGAGACCTCTATGTGGCCTTGTGTCCCCAGTAGGATCAGTACATAGATCAGGAACCAAGAAGTGGAAACACAAGTGGTCCCACTGCCCTTCATGCCCAATGACCAACCAAGGCAGTGTGTCCTTCCCATTTCTGCTCCTTGGACATGCATCCCAAGGTGAATCTGTGCAGTACAAAAGATGACCTAGAATGACTATGGAGGCCTCCAGCTCAGATGTCTCACCAAGAGAATGCTGCAGGGAGCATATTTGATTAATAAGTGCTGCATCTTTGCATTCACTGCATGCTTTGAATCCCTTGCTTGCATTCCACCCCGCAGCTGCTCTCAGTCAGTCACTGAGCAGGGTAGGGGTCCTAGAACCAGGGCCCGATAGGGGATTCATCTATCAGGAAGCTGTGTCTCAGTGTATGACTCTTCCTACCCAGTCCTTCCTTCCTTCTCCCCTGCAACAGGCTCTCCCTGCCCACCCCTGCTGCCTTCCCCTTTATCCTTCACAATAGTTTTCTCCAATAAATCTCTTGCACATCTAATCTCATTCGGGCATCTTCTTTTTGAAGGATCCCAATTGACATACACTTGTACACTCTTTCATTGAGTGTGTGTGTGTGTGTGTGTGTGTGTAAGTCTTCTTCACCCAGCTAGACTGGGAGATGCCATAATACCAAGGAATTTTTCTTATTAACTCTAGTTGACCCCAAAGAGCACTAGACCATTTTATTTATTTATTTATTTACTTAGAGTCTCACTCTGTTGCCCGGGCTAGAGTGCCGTGGCATCAGCCTAGCTCACAGCAACCTCGGACTCCTGGGCTCAAGCAATCCTTCTGCCTCAGCCTCCTGAGTAGCTAGGACTACAAGCATGCACCACCATGCCCAGTTAATTTTTTCTATATATTTTTTAGTTGGCCAATTCGTTTCTATTTTTAGTAGAGACAGGGTCTCGCTCTTGCTCAGGCTAGTTTTGAACTCCTGACCTTGAATGATCCGCCCGCCCCGGCTTCCCAGAGTGCTAGGTTTACAGGAGTGAGCCACCATGCCCAGCCCCATTTTAGAAAATATTTTGGTCCATATGATCAGAAAATAACAACAGCTAACATTTATTGAGCATTTATTATGTTCCATGTACTGTGCCAAATGTTTTTTGTACATTATATCATTTTAATGTATATACTATGTATGTATATGATAGTGTGTATATTATCTCCATTCTATAATGAGAAAATTAAAGTTTTGAGAGGTTAAGTTACTTAGTTAAAGTCACACAGCTGGTAAGTGGCCAAGTTTGGATTTAAATACTGGCTCAACTAGTATTCTATATTGTCTCCCAAGTTCTGTTTGGAAAGAGCCTTAAATGTTATCAAGTCTAATATTCCCCAAGTGATCATTTTAGTCTCTTTCACCTATCAAGAAGCCATATGGCATTTGGTTGAATACCTCTAATGCTGGGGAGCTCATTCCCTCACTACGGAATAGACCCTTCATAGACAGAAAAAGGAAATAAAATATATTAAGCCTTTAGTGAGTACTAGGTTCTATACATTTATCATTTTACTTAGTACTCCAAGTAACAGGTATAAGATGGGCGTAACTATCACTGTACATGAATTTCATATACATAATAAAATTGAGGCTTTGAGAAGTGAAGTGACCTGACCTAGGTCTTATAGCCAGTAAACGGCAGAGCCAGGATTTGGACACAGGTCTTTTCAATTCAAGAGCCCTTCCTACTTCCAGCTCTCACGTGGCTCTGACAGGTGAATATTAATAAGAATCAAGAGCTCACATGTATTGAGCATTTCCTTTGTGCTGACATTGTGCTGTGCATGGATTATCTCATTTCGTTTTCATCATAGTCAGTGGCCAAGTCAGTGCAACTCCAGAGCTCACACCTTTTAAAATGATGTTCTGCTACATACGTATTTCCTCATATTGAGCCCAAACCCTCCTCCTATTCTTTGGGCTCACACAAAACTAGTTGGGTCCCTTTTTGCCAAGCCCGTCCCACAAAACCCTACAAAGACAAGCCTTTGTTTGTTCTGCTCAGGGCTGAACATTTCCCATCCTATCTTGTTTTCTCATCCCCTCCTCCCCAGCCCTATCTTCTGGACACGATTCCATTTATCTGCTTTGTTCCAAAAGCACTTGCTGATTGCTTACTGCTGCCCACAAAGGAAGCAGGAGGACCAATACTTCCTGTGAAAGGGAAGGTCAGATTCAGTCTGCAGACAATGGTGAGAAAATAATGACTTTCAAGCATCAGCATCGAGAGCTGTGTGGCGAGGCATTTTGCATTCTGTGGAGTGTCATCTTGCAGTAGATGCCTTCTAGGGAGAAGATGAGGCCATGATGATATCATAATCCTCAACAGCTCAAGGTTTAGGGATAAAACATGAATCAGATCGATCCAGTGTAAAATAATGCCAAGGAGAAGGCATTCAAATCAAAACATGTGCAATAAATCTGCTGCAGGCTGGAAACCTACTCCATGGGGTTATTGGAAGGATTAAATGAATTAATGTATGTAAAGTGCTTAATACAGTACTTAACACAAAGCAAGTGATCAATAAAAATTAGGTAATATTAATATTTCCTGTGAAACAAATCTAGCATGGTGAGAATGCCTAATTCTTCCTAGGGAACTAATGCCAGGAAATAATAATAGTACCACTTAACTAGGACTCCCCTATGTGCTCAGCCTTTATATACATTATCTACTTTAACTCTTAATAACCTATGGTGAAGTTAACATCCTCCTTTTAAAGATATGAAAGCCAAAGCTCAACAAAGTTAGGCACCTAAGTGGTTAAGAGCTCCAGCTTTAGAATCATACAGTTCTGGCTTTGAACTCCAATTAGGCATTTGCTGTGTGACCTGGAGCATGTCATTTAAC
Organism: Lepilemur ruficaudatus; assembly: GCA_963574885.1. Classification (NCBI taxonomy): domain Eukaryota; kingdom Metazoa; phylum Chordata; class Mammalia; order Primates; family Lepilemuridae; genus Lepilemur; species Lepilemur ruficaudatus. The sequence goes on from CAUYRT010040075.1 coordinate 12,584, forward strand.
GTTTTTACCTAAGTTGCCTAGTCTCTAAAATAGGGTAATAAAACATTTTCCTTAAAGGGGTGCTGTGATGACTGAGTTAATACATGTGAAACAGAACGTCATCTTGCACATTTTGTAAGCATTCGATAAATGTCATACACACACATACATATATACACATACACATACATATCTGTGTGTATATATGTATGTGTGTGTACATATATGTATATGTGTGCATACATATATCTATATATGGGCTTTGAAGGATGATTAGGAGTTTGTCAAGTAGAAAAAGGGGGAAAGTAGGGATCTCAGTTTAAGAATTGCAGGGCTAGAGGCCACCCACCCCAAAGCACAAAGCAATCACTCGTGAGTTAGCGGCAGCACAGAGCAGAGTTTGAAAGGAAGGAGTGGCTCGTAGATAGACACACAGAAGGGGTGGGGGACCTCAGTCCTGGGCGGAAAAACTAGAGTTTGGGGAATGTCCGCTCTCTTGCCAGCCGTGAGCTCAGAGCCTGCCTTGCAGCAGCTGAGCGGAGTTCGCGACCCCGCCCCCATCAATCCCAGCCAATGAGGACGGCCTCCTGGGGCGTCCCGTTGCTAGGCAACCCCATGGGACCTTGCTTTGCCGTTAGAGGCCGCTTACCCTCCCTGTCCAGGCGCTCTTGGAGGATGGGATCTCAGGGCCCCTCCATGGGGCCCCCCTTACACTTTGTCACTGGAGTTTTATTTTTTTAGTTCATATTTTATTTTGCTTATAGAAGAGAAAACTATCCCTTCCGAAGAAGGGGAAAGTTTATAAAAGTTTGTAACTTTCCAAAAAGTGCAAAATCCCAGGCTTGCCTAATTCCGCCCTAACCGGACTTCCTTCTCTTGTCTGTGGGAGACTCAAATGACTTGCTGTCCCCATTACTCCTCAAACAGAAACGCCTTTGGAGTCCGTGTCTTTGGGACTTGAGAATCAGGGAGAAATTGCTGGAAACTTTCCCACCAGTGGCTGCTGAAGTAGAAGATTCTGAAAAAAACCCTTCCCTGGGAGATACAGGCGAAAGCCTGAAGGATTTTTAAGATGACCAAGGTACCAGCCACCAAGAAGCTGCAGAGTTCCCCCAACGCAGGGGCTGTCTGGACCTTTCATGCCCCAGAGAATCTGACGCAGGTAAGTCTCCCCTCTCTCCTGAAACCGGTCGTGTTTTCACGAACAAGTGAAACAAGCATTAGCCTCTGGACCAACAAGGGAGAAGGAAAGAGAGAAGGGTCATGGTGTAGTTAAATTGTCACGATGACACATCCCTGTTGCTATCAATGGTTGGTTTCTCTTAAAGAACAAAAACACGAACCAGAACAGTGAGCTGGGCCATCCCATTAGCTAGTAATTCCAAAATGATGGAATAAATCAGCAGTGACACTGCAGAACATCAGGAAAAAAAAATTAAGATGAATTGTAGATTTGCTGCCACAGAACTTATTTTCAGAGCCTGATGGGGCTCGGGGAACATGCACAGCTTCTCTCTTTGTAGAGGCTGCACAGTGTCGAACTTTGGGGGTTGAAGGCTGAGTTTGCTACTCACCAGCTTTGGGACGTTAGACAGGTGGTTTAGCATTCCTGAGCCTTTAATTCCTGTGTCTATGAAATTAGAAGAGGAACATCACCTAGGCAGAAACAGTGTGAGGACTAAATGGAGTAAGATAGGGAAATTGCCCAGTGTGATGCTAATGATTGATAATGTGTATATGGGACTTGAAACAGTGTTGTTGATTTGAAAAACAAAGAAAAATTGGCATGTACTGAATGACTGGAGTCAAGGGTTTCTGTTTTTAATGATCATAACTGGGTAGGCATAATTATAAGTGTGCCTTTGTTATTGTACCGTCAAACCCCTATGTTGCGTGGATTTCCCAAGGTAAGCAATGGGAGAGGGACAATGCTGGTCCACCCACGGTGGCACACCTTGTGGCTCACAGACATGCCCCAGGAAGGAAGATCTGGGGAGTGGGGGCATCAGTACAGGAAGTGGAGCTTGAAACTCACCAGTGTTTTGCATGTGGGTCCAAAATGTTCCTAAGCTGCTCTTCTCTAAGGCTTAACACATCTCTTTACATCCCTCATTGCTCAGCCCACTTAGTCATTCCCGCATTTCCTTTCATCTCAAAATGCAGCCCCGAAGTGTGTTTGATCTAGAGCAGCTCCCTCTGGGACTGAACTTCCCAGCATAGCAGGTGGAGGGGAAAGAGAATGAGAGAAAGAATGAGAAGGAAGACAGGCATTTCAGCAGTGAGGGTGAGCCTTAGAGTAGGGGCAGAGGACACAGACAGCCTGGGTTTGGATCTGCCTCTTAGCAGCCCTGTGGCCTTGGGCAAATTACAGAACTTCCCTGTGTCAGTGTTACCATCTGTAAAATGGGGATATCACCTCCTCATGGGATCACCATGAGCATTAAACAACTAGAGATATGCTGAAAGCTCCTAGCACAGTTCCTGACACATAGTAGAAACACCCCAGATTTTAGTTATACTGCTATTTCATTTATTTAGCAAGGATTTATGGAACCTCTGTTATGTGCTAAACATTTGCTCTCGTAAAAAATGAGCCTCACCTTAAAAAATCTCACAATCTACAGTGTGTCTGTTTGAAACGGTGAGTGAAAGAGATAAGAAACATCATTATAATGCGGGGTGATTAATGATGTGCTAGGGAAGTAGCATAGGCTGTTGTAGGAGCAAAGAAAAGGGACAGCTAACTCAGACTGGTGTGTACACATGCATGCGTAGAGTTTGGGGAATGTCCGTGTGTTGAATTTGGGGAGGAATGAAGCCATGTACTCAAGGAAATGCGGTAGGGTTTTCCTCCTGGCATAGAGAGATGAAGAGAGTGGAGGAAGATACGGAGGTTGAAATGATCACTTCTTTCTTGGGAGGAGGGTAGTGGGACTCAAGGAGGTCAAGGAATGGGAAGAAGGCTTCCAGGGAACTGTTGGGTACACTAAGATCTCAGGCATGAAATCCTTATCAAAGTCCTTCTGCCCCCACCCCACTTTCTAGGAAATAACAAAGACCGCAGAGTGTCTGGCTCACGTGCAAAGGATCATGCCATTAGGAATTTAAAGTTTGTAGAGCTACAGTAAAACATTAATTAGCACGACATAGACTAACTAGAGAGTGACAAGGCACAAAAAATATGTAGAGATTAGGACTGATGTCTGGGGTAAATCAAGCTAATAACTGCAATCATGATGATGAGGACAGTTGGTATGCATTGCATATTCACCATGTGCCACGTTCTGAGCTAAAAATTCTTTATGAAAAAAATGTGATATTTCAGAATCTTCTACAGTCTTTCAAGGTATGAACTGTGACCTCCTCATGAGATAGATGGCAACACGGAGGCTCAGAAAGGACAGGTCTCTTACTCAGAGACACCCAGCTGGCAAGGAGCAGAGGTGGGATTTGAACTTGGATCTGTCTGGCTCCAGAGTTCAAGCCCTCTCTATCCCACCATGCTAATCTAGCCATGATAAGTGGTTGTCCTGTTCAGTGTCGCAGGGGCTACAAAAGGAAGGTGTAAGGCACTATCACTGGCTTCAAATAGTTTCCAGGTTTGTTTGGAGGAAGAGAGGGAGTGACACATAAAAAGGGGGAAAAAAATGCCAGGCAGGCAGGTAAGTGTCCCATGAGGAGTGATGCGAGGAGTTATCTGGCATTTCAGAGGAAGCGGGTGTGGCCACCCTGGCCTGCAATACTAAGAATCCACTGCATGCGAATGTAATGGACAACTCTTAGAAAAAACCCCACAAGGGTCCCAAAGCTCTCCAAAACCAGCTATTTCCCCTTCTCCCAGGCATAGAGGCGGCTGTATCATAACCATTGTTAAACTGGCACCTGCCTTGGACAGCATCTTCATGTGTTGTCTTTTTTTTTTCAACTGAGAGAATATAAATAACATATGCAAATCCTCTGTTTGAAGGTCTTTTGTTGAAGAAACCTAGCTTGCTCTTATGTTGGACTCCCTAATCTGTTTAGGGAGTCCCTTTTTCCTTTGTTTCCCAAGGAAGCAAAAGAAGACTAATGAGATTAGACATGGAGGAGAGAAAAAGCAGGTTGTGTGTAGGATTACCACGGACCTACAATTTCTGCCATTGAAAAGGCTAAAAAAGAGGGGCGCTTATAACCCCTCCTCCATGCTCTAGAATGGGAATGCAGAAATGGCATTTGGCAAAAACTAGAAAGATTTGAAATCCTTTCTACAAGCTCTATCTCTTGGTGCCTGAAGTTTACACCCTGTTGTCATTAAAAACCCAGTAAAAAAAGAAGCATCCCTAATTTGGGCAGTTGCTGAAACTTCTAGGAACCATTCTGGATGTTTTGCTCAGATCCTAGCTTAATGATGAAAAGAGCAGATTCCTCAGCAAACTATGTGGGTTTGAACCTCCATTCTGCCACTCAGTCGGTTGTGTGACCTTAGGCAAATCAGTGTCTCTCTGTGCCTCAGTTCTCCGCTCTGTGAAACAGGTGCATCACATTTCATCTAATCCAAGAACCCTTTCATTTCAAGATACATCATCTTCATAATTGTCTTATGCCATTAAGAAAGAAAACCCTATGAATTAAAACATCACTTGCTTTCAATCATAGGATGTGTCCCAGTTTCAGAGGTGTTTAAGATGCAGAAAGAAAAGGCGTGTCTTAGAATAAATGAAATACACCTAAAAATGCTTCCCCCATATGGGGTTGTTGTGGGAATTCGATGAGTTAATACAGGTAAAGAAAGCTCTTAAAGCAGAGCCTGGCACAGGGTAGATACTGCTAAATGTTAGCCATCATCCTGGAGTGTTTAATCCTTTTGACAACTTTGTGACAGAGGTGTTGTTAACGCCCTTTTGTACCTGGATAAACTGAGGCTTGAAGAGCTCCAAGGTCTCATTCTCTGCTGAGAGGTGAGTTGGCAGGTGTGGGGAAAAGAGGGCAAATCAGGGAGAATCTCAGGTATGGAGGAGTGCTGGACCTGAATGCATCCACCCCGACTACCCCCACGGGAGATGTAGATGGTTACGCTGAGAGAGAGCCCAGACATCCAGCCCAGAGTGCCACCCAGCTGGGCTGCCTGGAATTAAAAAAAGAGAACCAACATATTTTGGAAAGCTTTTCCCCAACAAGAGAAGCCTTGACTCCCAGCACAGTACGTTTCCAATGCGAACATGAAACGATCTTCTTCCTTGTCCAGATAGAACAAAGTGTGGCCTGAAGAAACGAATGCGGGACTGTGACAAGTCATCAGGTTTTGGTAGAAGCGAGCTCAGCGCCTGAGCCATATCTCTGGCCTCTAATCACTGAGAGCACACCCCCCTGCTCTGAATCACTGATTGCCCTGCATAAAATAAAATAAAATATCTAACGACCATTTGAGATTCAATTCTGGAAGAATCCTAGCCAGCTGCACCTCTGTTTTTTATATCACTCTTGTTGTAGGCCAGGAAAACAGCAAGGAGCTCTTTTCTCTCTCCAAGGGATTCTTGTGGCTTCATTGTTACTGCGTGAGATATTTGCAGAATTCAAGTTTTTTGTTGTTGTTGTTGTTTTGCTTTTCTTTTTTCCTTTATGGCCTAAATGCTTTGTACTGGTGAGACTTGCTTTAGTGCGTCTTGCTGTGTCTAATTGCAGGCCCATTTGACAGGCGGCTCTCCTGCCTGGGAAATCAGGATGTGGTGGGAGGAGCATGTTCATTACCTCCTGACACAGGAAGAGTCATAGGCACTGTTTATGCTGGACAAAACAAAGCAAGCTCTTTGGCCCATGTGCAAAGAAGCAGCTGCTCAGCATGGGGTGGGGGAAGGGTGCAGGCGGGTGGAGTCTCATTGATGTGATAATAAGCTCAGTGACTAGTTAGGAGCTCTGCCTTTGAAGTCAGGCAAAAGTGGGTTCAAATCCCCTTTCCGATACTCTCTAGTGTGAGATTCTGGGCAATGGGTTGAATAATAATAGGGTCTATTGTGTTGATGTTTTGGAAGGATTAAAGAAATAATACATGTGAGATACTGAGCACAATACTCAGTGCAGAGTCAATCCCCAATAAGTGGTGACAGTGGTTACTGTTATTTCTTGTGCTCCTCTCCCTTCTCTGCTGGACACAAGAGCTGCAGCCATCATTTTGAAGATGTGGTCAGCCCAGATACGAAGCCTAGAGGAAACCAAGGGTTAACTGTAAAGTCACAGAGTGAGGTTCATCATTAGTGAAGCCAAGTCCCAGCTTAACAGTAGAAGGGAAGAAGTCGGTCTAAAGATATTTTTTAGAATTGGTGTGAGAGTATATTTGCATGAGGGATGAGAGGCCTTTCAGGAGAGGGTTCATCCTGATGGTGGAAATACTTAACCCAGTTAAAACCCTTAGTTGTAGAAAAGGGGGTGCCCTGAGCATGGCTTGAATCCATTGGATTTAACACTCAGCTCATTGCTCATGTTTGAATCCCAGAGAGAACTAAAGGTAGTGAGAAAAAAAATAAAAGGAAAACACTGTGTATCAATTAGGATCTTTTCAGCTGCAAGTAAGAGAAAAACTGAAAAGCAGTGACATAAGCAAATATGGATGTATTTTTCTCATGTGAGAAGTCCAGAGGAGGATGGCTGCTTGCCTTGGTTCAAGAGCTCACTAATGTCAGGCTGACAGGGCCTCTTTCCTCATAGTCACAGAATGGCTTCCCCAGCTCCCAGCATCAAATCCATATTCCAGCAGAAAGAGGAGAAAGTGTAGAGTAAGAACTGTGTGTGTCCGTTTTGTGAGGCATGCATTCCAGGAACCTCCCTAGCATATTTCCTCATATGTTTCATTTGTCAGGATGGTGTCACCTGCCTTTTCTAGCTGCAAGAATAGCTGGGAAAGTGTATATTTAGCATGAGTACAGAAAGTAGGAGAGAGGGAGAGGTAGTCATATTAGATGAGTATTGGGTTAACTATTCAGCAGTGACTTGCACAAATGATTTCACAAAAACTCAAACATTGGGGGTCCCAAGCCACACACTGAGGAACCCCCAAAAATAGACAGCCCTATTCCCTGCCCTACACAACAACTGCTCAGGGACCTCAAGGACATTTGTCCATAGTGTTGCCTTATGAAACCCATCAGAGGACTGTGGGGGCCAGGGGCAGAGTAGACTCCCCAAATGGGAACATTCATTCATTCATCCAATATTTACTGAGTCCAAGTATGTGCCAAGCATGGTTCTAGGTGGCGGGATACAGAAGTGAATGAAGACAATCTCATGGGACACCACTCTGGGTACTCCAAAAAGTGTACTTCTAGGGAACAACACGAGGACAGTCCTGAACCTGTGTCACATATGCCATCTTTATGCCTGTGCTTCCCATCCATTTGCATTGTTTGGTAGGGCTTAAGGAAATTCTGGTTAGATAAGCCTTTGCACAACTGTGGAAAAAGACCTATTCTTGACTCCCTTTCAACATCCCCCACAGCCTCCAGAGACTCAGTCATCAGCTGTTAAATTCAAAAGCTGCAAAAATTCGTCTGGGGTTCAGTGGCAAGTAGCACTTACATAAAATCTGACAGAAGCCAATTAAACCTTTCCTGGGCTGAATAAAACCAACATATTTTTTTTCAGAGATCTTCCTGACAGCTAAATTCAAAATCATAATCGTCGGTAATGGGATACTTTCTATCACGAAATGGTGGCATTTTCCCTTCTAAATTCCTGTTTTCAAACTCTGCTGAGAAAATTTCTTGCAGGGCTCAATTTCGATCTAATGTATTTCTGCCTAAATTGGAATTTATGCAATCAGTAATTTTATTTAATAACTTGAAAGTTAGCTGTGTCTGGTGATCTGCTTGCAAGCCCAGAAGTGCCTCGAGGTTTCTGGTTTTCACAAAGAGGGAAGATTATACAGGTGGAATGGTTTCTGGGATAGGGTCAGCATTGTCAGGGGTTTCATGGTGGGCTGTAGCTCGGTAGCAGAAAGGACAGAGAATATGCCCCCATTGTAACCTGGCATATTGTCAGGGTTATCTTCTGAGGTGTGTGTTGAATACCTGTCATGTAACAGAAGTTTTGAGGGCACTAAAATGAATCAGACCTGTGTTCTTCTCCCAAGGAACCCATAGTTCTGTTGGAGAGAAAATTTATAAAGAAAGGCAAACCATATATATATATATATATGAGGTTGGAGGTAGAAACAAGTTCTATCATGGGAAGAGATGTACAGTGAAGCTGTCTGATCTGAATCTTGAATGTTGGCTGTATATGGGCTTGGAGGGGTCCAAGACACTAAGCCAAAGCTAGAATTATTATTTTTTTTTTTTTTTGAGACTGGGTCTTGCTCTGCTGCTTAGGTTAGAGTGTGGTGATGTCATCATAGCTCACTGCAGCCTCAAATTCCTGGGCTCAAGTGATCCTCCTGCCTCAGCCTCCTGAGTAATTGAGGCTACAGGCATGTACCACTGCACCCAGCTAATTTTCTATTTTTTTTACAGATGGGGTCTTGCTATGTTGTCCGGGTTGATCTTGAACTCCTAGCCTCAAGCAATCCTTCCAACTTGGCCTTCCAAAGTGCTGAGATTACAGGCGTAAGCCACCACACCTGGCCTAGAACTCATTTTCTAAGGGGGTATATTATCATTCTCCCACAAGGAACAAGTTCTTTCTTGGTATTCTGTCAGAAAAAATCCTCCTCCACAGAGTTCTAGCAGATCAATCTTTTCATACGCGCCTTCTCCATCACAAAGTTACCTAAGTTTCTCTCTTAAAGGGCTGTCAAAATAGGGAAGACTTTGTTCCATGAATTACCACTAAAGCTTTAAATAATTGGAAACGTTTAATGTGTAACTTCTTTCCAGGTTTTAAATTTCAGCAGAGCTGAGTTTCCCAAACCTGGCACTATTGACACTTTGGACCAGTAGGCTGTCCTGTCCTGTGCATTGTGGGATATGCAGCATCATTCCTGTCCTCTACCCATTAGAAGCCAGTAGCAACTCCCTAGTTGTGACAACCAAAAATGTTTCCAACTTGCCAGATGTCCTCAGAGGGCAAAATCATCCCTCGTTGAGAACCACTAGCAGAGGACTACTAAAGCCCTAAATACCTTTCCCCAGTTGAATGCTTACCTGATGGGGAAATCTTTCCCATCAAAATAAATGATGCCATCATGTACCCAATTGTTCAGGTAGAAACCCAAGCTTCATCTCTGACCTCTCCCTCTCCATCACTCCTGTGTCCAATCAACTGCCATAGGGCAGGGGTCTACAGACACCACCTCCTTCCCCAGCATCACTACCTGGTCCCATGTAACACCATCATTTCTTGCCTGGCCCATTCCATCAGCCCCCCAACTACCACACTCTCTACCGTCCACCTGACCCATTCTCTTTCAATGCAAGTTCATTGTCATTCGTGTGGTAAAAACAATTTAGTGGCCTGCCATTGCCCTCAAAATGAATATGAATATCTCTAATGAGGTTTAAAAGTCTCTGCATGATCAGGACCGTACCAGGTTCTCCAGTCTCATCTTTCATCTACCACATCCCAACCCAGCTCCTCAAGGGCAAGAAATGTGTCAGCATTTTGTTGCCATAACCCCAGTATGCTGCAGGACCTGCCACATGGTTGATGTGCAGTTAAGACTTGGATGAGCAGAAAGATCTTTCTAGGGCTCTCTTGTTTCATAGACAGCATTCATTCGTTAGCATTAAAGTCAGACTAACCCTGCTTGGGACAGAAAGAGAAACCTGCAGTTTAAGTGGAACATAGGAATGGAAGAGTTTGGAGCAAGCTCTCAAGACCTCCCCTCAATTAGCCAGATCCTTACTGGTTTTCCAGGATAAGATATTTCCAGAGCCTCAAATGGTGGTGGAGCAGGCATAGCCCTTGCCTGGAATTAGGAAGCCTGGCTCCCAGCTCTCTCACTACCTGAGAGACTTTGGACAAACCCCTTAATCTCTTTGGTTTCTTCATCTTCCTGTGCAGAAGTGGAGACTGTAACCTGGAAATGTCTGGGCTCCCTTGTAGCCACATTGCTCTAGAAAGCAAAATAATGGCTACCACTTATTGAGCATCTATTATACACCAAATGCTTTGCATATATTATTAAAATTAACTCCTCAATCTTGTGGGATAGGTTCTATTATAATTTCTATTTGTAGAAATGAGGAAACTGGGGCTTGGACAGGTTTTGCAACCTACCCAGAGACACCAGATAAGCAGGCATCAGAGTTGGGAAACAAATCCAGGATGAAATAACCCCAGAAAACCTGGGCTCTTAAGATGAGGCTGGCAGGCTGCAGTAAGAAGGGGCAAGTACCTCTCTAAAAGGAGCATCTTTAGATACAATTTTTAAAGCATGCATTCAGAAAGTCTTTGGTGGGGAAAGGAAAGTGCCAATTTTATCTGTAGGCAATGCATGCAAGAATGTGACTATGCCCATGACCACAGACAAGGATATTTGCATTTTCTTGAGCTTTTGCTAAAATATGCTAGCAAGTTTCTGGCAGAAAAACACAGTGAAGGATGGGGAAAGGAAGGAAAAAAAGCAAATGTAGCTTAGACACATCTTTCTAAATAATGCTCTTTTCAATGAAGATTTATAAGCCATTTCTAATTAGAGTCACATTTCTAAGAAAGGCATATTTTGATCCCGGGTCAATATACTGCGAAGACCTGCTAGATAAAATGAAGAGGAAGACAGGTCTGGCTAATGAGGAATGAGGATCTCAGATGTGTATGGCTGAGATGTTGATAATCATAAACAGCTTAATTGGGTTGAGTAATTTGGGTAAATATCGTGTTAAAGGATTCACTCTGACTCCAAGCTCTGACCTGCTGATTTTTTTTATTCCCTACAAAAAAATACCCTGCATCATAATTGCCTGTTTATTTGTCTGATCTTGCTGCTAAACTTGGAATTTCTTGAGGAAGGCAACCATGCATGGTTCACAATCCCAGAGCTCAGCACAGCGGCTGGCACTGGGAAGATGTTCAATATTCTCTAGTCTCTGTTCTCAGGACCAAGGATAGCTCCACATGCTGAGGGAGGCAGCACATTCCTCAGGCAACCAGAAATTCCATTTGGACGAGGGCCACACATGTTTTATTTAGAGTGTAGCCCCAGTACACACTGGGTATTCTGTTAATATGGACACCACCCTAATACTTGCTCTGTGACCTTGGGCAAGTGACTCTCTGTGTCTCAGTTTCTTTATCTCCCGTATGGAAATAATAACAGTCCCTGACTCATTGGGTTGTTGGGAGGATCAAGGATAGCTCCAGGCACATAGTAAGTGCTTGTTAAATGTTATCCCTTAGTATTTCCTCTTAAGGATCAAAGCCAATGGCTCCCAAATATCAAGAATTAAACCATTTAAATACTGACATTTCCAGAGATGACGATTCTTATGCTGATCATTTTTATGCATTCAGGAAAAGGCAGCCAAAGGGATAATGTGACTAAAATGTTGTATTTCCAAGAGCCCTTGAGGAAAATGCCCCAAAGGCAATTAGCACATGACTGTCGCCTGCGCTGCTGTTACTTACTAGCTGATCCCATCCTCTCCTAATCAAACAGTATCTTTAATACTTTTAGACCTTTTAAAAGAGGCTTCTCAAAACTCAGGAAGCAATGCTTGTTGGCAAGTACTAAGGGATTTGAGAGACCATGGCCATGGCATCCGCACAGGGAATGGGAGAATGGTAGGGGTCAGGAGCATTCTGCAGGGTCTGCGAGAACCAGAAAGGGCAGCCTGGATGCTTCTTTAACTCTAATCAGCCTCCTCGCCTTTCCTGTCCCTGCATCAAACCAACAAATAACTCTCCCTATCCCCTTATTTCTTGTGCTCCATGGCCTGAGATTTAAACTGCCCCAGTAAAAGCACAATTCTTGAGTTTCCTTCACTGAACAGACAAACCATAGTCAGGGCTGATTGACCTAGCACCTGGGTCATGGGATCATTCTAGGTTTTGAGTCCTGTTTCTAATGTTGCTTACCTGCTCTATGACCTTGGTCTATCTGCTTGCCCTCTCTGATGCTGAGTTTTTTTCACCTGTAATTGAATCTTGTGAAGATTCAAGATAATGTACCTCAAGACTGAGTCCAGAATAATAACTGGTTTATTATGATTTATGATTTATATTATTCCACTTTTTAGTGCTTCATGTACATCTCAACGAGCCCCATGTTCTGTTGTGTGTAATGCCAACATTGGCTTTTTTGTCCCATGAAAGACAGCATAGTATTGGGGAGGGAGGACAATTCTATCTCCTAATGAATTGTCATTCTCTCAAGGCTGTCCTGGGGATAGCAAAATAAGGCATGCTTTGTATCCTCCATGAGGTTGAAAGTGATGTCAATATTTTGAAAATAAATAGGCAATGAATCATACAGTCATGATAATGACAATAGAAGTAACTGATGTTATTGGTTGAGTACTTACTATGTGCCATGTGTCATGCTAACCTCTTATGTGAGTTATTCAATTCCATGCACTCTACAATGCAAAGAAATAGACATTATTAATCCCATATCACAGGTGAGGAAACCGAGGTTAAATGAATTGCCAAGAGTCATATGGGTAGTTAGTGGACCATGCAGCATTTGAACCCAAATTGGGTCAGACTACAAAGTCCACATTCTTAACCATTTTGCTGTATTAATCAAGAAAGTAATCCTGACCTTTTAGGAGGGTATTGAGGGAAAAATAGTAATGTCCCCCACTCTCAGAAGAACAGAAGGAAGGAAAACCACTCACTCCAAGGAGCTCTGGGAGGTAGAGAAGATCTGACTGCATCTGATAAACTACTCATTTCTGCTTCATCCTTACTCACCAAGGTCAAAGCACAGGATGTGTTTTGAGGATATCCTATTCACCACAGAACTTATAGGATTCTCATTCTACTCCAGCCTTTTCAAGAGCCCCCATCCTGTCTCCATCCTGTCTTTTGTAATGTCAGTAATCACAAGTGTAACCTATTCATTAGATGAAGCCTGGGCTCTAATCAAAACACAACTTTATGTTTACCTCTCATTTGTCCTTTCAAATATTTTCATTGGTGGAAGCTGTTTTCTGCATGGATCCTGCATAGAAACGGTATACCCAGTGCCATTTCCTGCTCACCCTTGGGTGACAGCCAGTCTCACAATCTCTTGAAGTCCCAAAATTCAGTTTCATGATTCAGAAACCAAAAGCACCAATTCAAGATATTAAGCAACACCAACCTTCCCTGAGGGAGAAGAGTAGTCTCCTTCTCCTCCCTGTTAGGGTGGCTTCAGACAGACCCCCAGGAGGGGGTGTGGAGGGTACCCCTTCCTTTAACCATGGAGATCCCTGCTTTCCTTTGCTGTCTAACTGTACTGTCTGGAAGGGAAAATGGGGAACACAGGAAAGCCCTTGTCGGCAATGTCATAAGATGGCCCTGTTTCCCCTGGGTCCAGCAGGTGTCTAAAGCCGGCTCGTTCTCCCATAGGCACTTCTGTTGACTCTCAGAGCTCTCTACTGCAGCACTCTGATTTCAGCTCTCTACACATTTTCTACCAGCTGTGCAATCCTCTGGATCCTGGTTTACCAGCAGTCCGACCCTTCCAGACTCACAATATTGGAGTCTCCTACCCCTTGGCTGGGGGGCATTGTGGTCAGGATCCCAGGTCACTGTTCCTGCCCTGGTGTCACACCTGGGCCCCAGGTTTTACACATCCTTGACACAGTGTTGAAGACAAGCACCACTTCCTGACACAGCAGCAGCTACTCTCTCTGCCTTGTCCCAGAAGCTCTCCCGAGACTGCCTCTGTCATCTGGATTTTCCAGGAGAGTGTCAGAGCCCACCTTAGCTGCAGGGGTCTCATCTTAAACTCTTAAGCAATCTACAGTGGCCTTTCCCTCATTCATTTTGAGGTGAAGGATAAAGCATCCTCCTCCCTTTGGGGTCAGGATTCAAAGCATCACAGAAGCTGGTGTTGGAAATTGCTTCACAAATCCCTCTCTCCCTATCCACCCTCTATTTTTATATTCTCAAAGTGGATAAGAATTGAGAAATCCATTCTCCTGTAGCTACCTGGAAGATTCCTTCAAGGTGGTCTTTCTCACTTTCATTTGGAGTCTGATGCCTGTGACCCCTCAGTCTATATTATCCTACCTGTTAGTCTATCCTGTTATCCTACCATTTACTAAGGGTTCACTATGTGCCAGGTGACTTACCAACACCATCTTGAGGCTCTATGACAACTCTGTGAGAAAAGTGTTATCACCTCCATGTTACAGACAAGAAAACTGAGGCTGAGCTAAAAAGTGACTCGTGTGATGTCACACTGCTAATGGGTGGAGAAGCCAACACTCAAAATCAGGCCAGTCTGGCACCAAAATTCCCATTTTTTCCCTCTGCAGGAGGCTCAGAGTTGCAAATATTTGCCGGGATGGAGACTTAGTTTCATTCTTGAGTTTCTCCAGATTCAGTTCCAGACCACCCTCATCCAGCCCAGAAGAGCCCTCCTTGTTGCCAAAGCCTTTTTGAGCGCATCGGGGAAGTTACAAGAGCATTCTAGGGGAGGATGTCACACTGCCCACACTGTCCACATCAAATACAGCCATTGCATGGTTACTCACAAAACAAAGTGTCCCTTTTCTTCCTTTTTTTCAATATATGAACATGGTCCTCCTGCAAATTGACTCGAAAGGAAGCCAAACTCCATTGTTCTTTGCCTGTGAAGGAAGATAACTTCTTTTAGCATTTGAAGGACTTTAATTTAATCCATGGTAGGGGCCTTAAGGAAGGGGCTGGGGATGTTGGTCAGAGGTCACATGTCCCCTAAGCAGCCAGCCTGGATTCAGGGGAAATAGGATAATAATCACTCCCCAGGAAGTAGTTTTTATTTCAACAAAGGATTGGAAGCATTAAACCAACCTCAAAATCAATCTCAATCTCTCTCTCTCTCTGTCTCTCTCTCTCTCTCTCTCTCTCTCTGTGTCTCTCTCTCGAGCGCGCTCTCTCTCTTTCCCGTATCGTGAAACCTAATGATATTTAATGGTATTTGTTAGTTCTTCCTATGCTTCCCTTTAGCTTTTTAAATTATTGTAACAATTTCATCTGTTTAAAATGTGAAAAGAAAAACCCTAGACAGCCTGTCCATTTGGACATGAAGGGAAGGCAGCCTTTCAGACTGATTGCTAAGCAATCCCATCCCACAGACTCCTCCTTTCGTTAATGTTCTTTTGTCTGCCCGGAATTTAATGGGAGCTGGTCTGTAATTTTTTACTTTAGGTAAATAGATCATTAGATAAACCGATAACAGAGTGGCCCAGGTAATGTTTTAAACCCAAAGCAGAAAATCATGAGGGTGTCTCCCGCTATAAATGACAGGACCACAATTCACGCAGTTTTATTTAAGAGTCTGTCAGGCTTTTTCCAGCATAAATCGCCATTTTTCTGAAGGTTTGCCTTTCTGCTTTAACAAAGAAAAGCAAGGCTTTCTTTCTAGCTACAACACAGAGCACAAGGCTTGAGGCAAACGGACGACGTGGGTTTGTTTTGATAACTTGATATCAAGTTACAACTCATTAATGCAGACCACAGAATGTTCTTGTAGATAATTTCTTCGTTTTACAAAGCCTGGTTCTCAATAAAACATATTATTGGCTCAAAAAAATAAAAAAGAGTAAATGCCACAAAGGCCCAGCAGGTCCAATTCAGAAAAGATACAGCTGTGTGGAAGCGTGAATTTACCTAAGTGCCTCAGCCGCTGGTTTGACCTGCGTCAGGAAGTGCTCACACATTGTCTTCGTGTTCAGGTGGAGGTAGAATTCAGGCCAACAGACACCAAGCCAAAGAATTTCTCTCTCAGGTTAAGGAGACAGAACAATCCAAACCAACAGATTCCACCAGTTAAAACTTAAGAGTTTCTCAGAACCATCGAGTCATAGAAAAACCTTGAAGAGCATCTAAGCAGCTTCCTTTCCCAAGTGGGAGAATGTTATGTATGGTAATTAACTTGCTGGCCCTGGAGTCTATCTGGCCCTGGCTCTGCTGTTTGCCACCCATATGGCCCTTGGTCAAATCACTTCTCACTCCAAGCCTTAGTTTCCTTATCTGCAAAATGGGGATAAGGATAGTGCCTACTTTTTACAAGTCTTGTAACTTGGGTAACCAGAGTATACAGGTCTCTCTGAGAGAGGGCTGACCAGAGGGCTGGATAGGACTTAGATGTGGTGTGATCTTCTATCTTATCTTCCTATTTGTTGATAAGAGTGTTTACTTGGGGTCAGGCACATATTTTGGGCTCATTAAAACAAGACAGATTAGGAAGTTCTTCCCTTCAGGAAGCTTTCTCTGACTCTCTATCTCCCTGTCTCCTTCCTCCCCAACTCTATGGAGTTCCGCAGTCATAGCCATGGTCATGCACCTGCTGATGTGTCTGTGTCACGACCCGCAGCAGGTCCACTGGAGCAAGAACCACCATAAATGATCTTTGAATTCTGTTCATTCAATAGCTATTTGCAGCACACCTATTATGTGCCAGTTACAACTCACAGAAGAAACACAATTAATATTTGTTGGATAAATTAATATAACACCCTCCCCAAACAGTAAACCCTTCCCCAAATAGTGGATCTCCTTGTACATCTACTTACTCTGAACAATATAAATCCTATTTTTAAAGTATTTTAAAAATACTGAGCTCAGGTGTTCTGTAGAAATCAAGGTTTCCTACAAAGACGCCCTGTGCATTGTTATTAGAACTACACACAGTTGTTCATTTCATTTAATTCATATTCATAGTCATTCATTCATATTAATTTCATTTTCTGCAGTCCCTCACCCATCTAATGCCATATTTCTTTCTAGAGACTTTGGTCATGAACTCATGTCAATCTTTTACCAGATTTTTAGACCATTTCCCACTAAGGTCTAGTGCAAAATGTGACCAGAGTTTTCTTCTTCCCAAACACCAGATACAGATAATGTGGTCAACTTTCCCCAAAGTTTCCATCAAATTTTTTTCCTTTATTGGGTCCTGGTCCATTTTTCACTTCATTCCTCTGTTTGTTCAGAGATTAAATTCCTGGAAATGCTAATGAGAAATATATCAGATGCTTCACTTTGGGTTTGTAACAAAGGCCTGAAGAATTGGCCTTTCATAGTTGCAATATCTTGTGTCAGGGCCAATTTTGCAATGTCTTGCATTTGCCTGAATGTTCTGAAGTTCTTTTTCCCCAGTAGAATTTTTTTCCAAATTATCTGATTCTCACCCAAATGCTTTTAAAAACTAACAACAATTTTATTGAAGTATAACATACATGGAGAAAAGGACACAAATAGAAGTGCACAGTTTTATGAATTTTTTACACAGTGCAAAGATCCATGCAACCTCTTCACCAAAATCAAGACACAGAGCCTTGCCAGTGGTATTGTTTGGATGTTTGTCCTCTCCAAAACTCATGTTGAAATTTAATTGCTGAAATTAAATGGACAGTATTGTAATAGTATTAGGAGGTAGGACTTTTTTTTATTGATACATAATATTTGTACATATCTATGGGGTACATGTGATATTTTGTTACATGCATAGAATATGTAATGATCAAGTCAGAGTATTTAGAATATCCATCGCCACAAGCATTTATCATTTTAATGTGTTGAGAACGTTTAAAGTCCTCACTTCTAGCTATTTTTAAGTGTACAGTACATTGTTATTAACTGTTGTCACCCTACTCTGCTATCAAACGTTAGAACTATTTCTTCTACACACACACACATCCTTCCCTGCCTCTAGTAACTATCAATCTGTTCTATATATCCATGATATCAACTTTTTTAGTTCCCACGTACAAGTGAGTACATGCACTATTTGTCTTTCTGTGCCCTGCTTATTTTACTTAACCTGCCAGGGTTCCGAGGGGTCACCCATCTATAAGAGTGCCAGTAGCTCCACATCCTTATCAAAATTTAGTCCTTTTAATTTTAGCCACTCTGGTGAGTGTGTAGTGATACCTCATAGTGATTTTCTTTTCTTTTTTTTTTTTTTGAGACAGAGTCTCACTGTGTTGCCCAGGCTAGAGTGCCGTGGCATCAGCCTAGCTCACAGCAACCTCACACTCCTGGGCTCAAGCAATCCTTCTGCCTCAGCCTCCCAAGTAGCTGGGACTACAGGCATGCTCCACCATGCTCGGCTAATTTTTGTATATATATATATTTTTTTTTTTTTTTTTTTTACTTGGCCAGTTAATTTCTTTGTATTTTTAGTAGAGACAGGGTCTCGCTCTTGCTCAGGCTGGTTTCAAACTCCTGACCTTGAGCGATCCGCCCGCCTCGGCCTCCCAGAGTGCTAGGATTACAGGCATGAGCCACCGCACCCAGCCATGTGTGTTTTTTTTAATTTCAGAATATTATGAGGGTACAAATGTTTAGGTTACATATATTGCCTTTGCCCCACCCAAGTTTGAGCTACAAGCGTGCCCATCTCCCAGATGGTGAACCCATTATGTGTGAATATACCCATCCCCTCCTCCCACCTGCTCAACATCCGATGAATGTTGCTGCCATATGTGCACATAAGTGGTTTTAATTTGAATTTCCCTGATGAGAAATGTTGAATGTCTTTTCATAACATTAGGGATCATTTGGATTCTTCTTCTTTTGTAAATGCCTGTTTGAGTCTTCTGTCTTCTTAAAATTGTCTTTTATTATTGATTTGTAGGAGTTCTTTATATATCCTACATATGAATCCTTTGTCACATAAATGTATATATTAATATATTCACTCAATTCCTTTTTATTCCTTTAATGGTGACTTCTATGAGCAGAATTCTTAAATTTAATAAGGTCAAACTTACCAATTATTTTTTATTATAGTTGGTGCTTTCTATATTTATTAGAAAGCCACAAGCCATAGCTATTAATATTTCTTTAAATAGCCAGTTTTCTATTGATGTGCACATGTATTTGTTCTTTCTGGTCTTTTTATTCTTTCCTGTGGGATCAACCTCCTGCAGCCTGGAGACTTGCTTTCATATTTATTGTAGTGCAGGTCTGCTAGTGGTGAGAAATTCCTCCAGCTTTTGTATGCCTGAAAATATCTTTATTTTGCTGCCATTTTTGAAGAATACTTTTATTGGATATAGAACCATTAAGTGGGCAGGTTTTTGTTTTTTGGTGTTTGTTTGTTTGGGGTAGGCTTTTTTTTTTTTAAGCACTTTAAAGATGTCATTCCATTGTTTTATGGCTTTCATAATTTCTGAGAAGGACTCTTCCCACTCTGGAGTTTTTGTTCATCTAATCCTTTTTTTTGCTTCCACAGCTCTCCAGTATCATTGAAAATCTCTTTGTAATTTATCTTTTTTTCTTGTTGTTGCATTGAAAACAATAGGTTTCTACCAACTGCTACAACCTACTCAGAAATTTAAATCAAGCTTGAATTTGGGGGAATTTCAAGGCAGGGCACTTGCCTCCCTTCTTCCTTCTCTCCTTCCTTCCTTCTTTAATTGTTTTTACTTTTTTGTTTTATTCATTAATCTCTTAATCAACTTTTTGAGTTATAATTTACATATAGTAAAATACACACATTCTAAGTCTACAGCTTAGTGAGATTTGACAAATGTATGCCCCCATGGAACCACCACCCCATTCAAGATATAGAGCATTCCCGTCGCCCCAAAAAGCTCCCTCATACCACTTTGAAGTCAATCCCCTCCACCTACCCCCAGACCCAGGCCACAACTCATCCATATTCTATCACTGTAAGTTAGTTTTGCCTGTTTTCAAACTTCCTATAAATTGAATCACACAGTGTGTACTTTTCTGTGTCTGGCTTCTTGCTTCCAGCTTGTTTTTGAGACTCATTCACGTTTGGGGAAGTATCAGTAGTTCGTTCCCTTTTATTGCTGAATTGTGTTCCATCACATGAATGTACCAGAGTTTAATCCACTCGCCTGTCAATAGACCTCTGGGTCAGTTCCAATTTTTCTTCCTTATAAAAAGCTAAAATGCTATGAGTCATTTGCTGGTGCATCTTGTAATTGATGCTCACACTGATGAGAGAGCACGGTCTCCCTCTTTGTGTAAGCTGCAGCCTGGTGGGACAACTCTTGTCGGACAAGTAATTTCAAGCATGATGAGTGTTGCAGAAAGGCAAGCACAGGCTGTCACGGGAGCAAACAGCAGGAAGACCTAGTTTGGTCCAGTGATTCAGGAAGAGCTCCCTGAAGAAGCGTCTGAGATGAGAATCAGGAATGAACGAGAGGACGTGAAGATTGAGGCAGGCTCTGGGCTGTGGGCAGTGGAAGGCAGACAGAAATCAGTGCATCACTGAACATCTGCATCATGAGGCAGACGTTATGGCAGACATTTCTTTAAAATATGATTTCACTTAATCTTCAGACCACCTGTGGGAAGTATAGGAAGCTCCTTCTGTGGATGAGGAGACTGAGATGCAGGGAGATGAGATAATGTGTACCAGGGACACCATTAATGGTAATAGCAGGATTCGAACCCAGCTCTGCCTGGCTTCAAAACTCATGCTCCCACCCCTGACCTGAGGCCAAGCCTGGTTAGACTGATTTCAGGGGAGATGGAAAGACAGGGACTGATTCAAGAAAGATCAACATGTTCCTGGCAGTAATGGACACTTTAAAAAAAAAAAAACTACTTATTGAATGAATAAATGTCCAAGAAAAACAAACACTTTAACATATTACCTATATTTCCTCATTTGTATTTAGTTCATTGCTTAGAAATGAAACTAAAGACACTTCTCACTGCCAAATTGATCAAATCCTATCCATTCTACCCTCACGCTATCACATTATACAAATGCAGACTTAGGTTGTTTGTGTGTTTTTTGTTTTGATTTGTGTTGTTTGGGGTTTTCTTGTGTTTTGTTTTGTGGTCGGAGGCAAGAGCTGAAAGGAAGCAGGATCAGAGAAACAACAAGAGGTGTTTACAAACCAAAGGGCAGAGGGATCCATCAGTTAACCAGAGCAAGATAAATAGAACTGCCAATTAACGCTGTGTTCTCGGAAGCAGTGAGCAAAGAACGCTGCCTGAACAATGAAAACGTCTCTGCGAGCTTTCATTTTTGGTGTTGTCTGCACGTAATTTGTTCCCTTTCACATAGAAATCTGTGGTATTAACTGAGAGATGTGATTAGAATGCTAGCGGAGCCGCTCTTTGATAGGAGACTCACAGGCAGATGCCTAAGGGCTGACGGAGATCAGAGACAATTTCTCTCCAGTAAACTCACGAATTGCGGGAATCATGTTCTGTTTAGTAAGTAAAGGGCACTGGGGCCAAGATTACAGTGTTTAAAAGCCCCCAGCTTCCCACCTGGGGTCCTGGCCTAATAGTAATAGCAATAGTAACAGTAATAAAGGCACATTGAGATATATGTGTGTGTATATATATAAATATAAACTATACTAAGATGCTTTACATGAACTCACTCATTTCATCCTCAAACAACCACAGAGGGGATATGATCTTATCCCCATTTTAGAGATTAGAAAACTGAGGATAAAGAGAATCAAGGGTATGGGACCACTACCACCAAAAGCCCTTGATTTTAACCTTTGCTCTCTCCTGAATCCACACTTCTCAGGGTAGGGGGGCAGGGTCTGGATGAGATAGGTCACAGGATGGCTGACTCCCCCACATGCACAGAGAAAGCTGTGCCCAGGGAGGCTCTATGAGGAAATCCAAGTAGTCAGAATCTTAACATTCGCAGATCACATGTGCCCATTCTGCTGATTTAATGGGTGGGAAAACCGAGGTGTGGAGCAAGGGCAGTGGGACAGTGAGGGTCTCTTAAAACAAATGAAGCCTTCAGGGACCCACCACCATGTACCTGTGGGATCAAGGTGAGTCACCCAGTAGATCCCTCCTAGGTAAAAAGAAGTAATAGAAAACACTTCTATTATACTCATTATGTACAGGGCACTGTTATAACCACTTTTACAAAGATTAGCTTAGTCTCCAAACAGCTGTGAAGGGTTGGTACTGTTATTATCTCCCTATTTGGGAGATTAAGAAACTGAGGCACAGACAGGTTAAGACACTCGTCCAAGGTCATGTAGGTCTATAATTCTGCCCTCTGAAGTAAGTACATCCCTCTCCAGAAGGAGCTATCAAATCTCCTTCTCCTTGTTTCTTTGTAGTTGCTTGTAGCTTTTCTTCCCTACATGATAGGTAACCCCACCTCCTGTATCCTCCAAATCCCCGAAATCTGCATTTGAAGTATATTTCTTCAATAATATGGAGTGGGATACCTATTTTAGTGTTTGTGTGCATGAGCTAAAGAGACAGACCTAGGTCTGAATCCCAGGTTTGCCCTTAACTGTGACCTTGGTGAGCTTAGTGCAATGTAGATGGTCAACACAAGATCTCTGCCCAAATGTCTGTCAACTGACAGATGAATAAACAAGATGTGGCATATCCATACAATGGAATATTATTCAACCCTAAAAAATGAAATACTAATACAAGCTGCAACATGGATGAACCTTGAAAACATTATGCAGTGTGAAAGAAGCCAGTCACATGTTATGTGATCCATTTATATGAAAGTCCAAAACAGGCAAATCTATAGAGAACGAAAATATATTTGTGGTTGCCAGGGTCTGGGAAGACTGGGGGAATAATGGGTGATATGTGTAGGAGTTTCTTTTTCAGTTGATGAACATGTCCTAAAATTGGCTGTGGTGATGCTTGCACTTGTCTGTGAATATACTAAAAATCATTGAATTGTACACTTAATTGATGAGTAGTATGGTATGTGAATTATATCTCAATAAAGCTGTTCAAAAATTAAAACAAGAACTCTCAAGCTCAAACATGAGCTCTGGAGCAAGAATTCCTGGGTTCAAGCCCCAGCTCTGCCACTTGATGGCTGTGCAACCTTGAGCTACTAGCCCAGACGGGCCTCACTTTTCTTGTCCAATATTAATAGATAACAGCTGGAGGATGACAGTACATGATATTAAAATGTTTAGCCATCAGTAGGGCTAGGACACAGGAGCAGCCGTTAACCTTTTTGTTGCTGGGTTATGTGAAGGACGAGGGGGTTGGCCAGACAGAGACTGGGGTGCTCAGGGGGGCACACAGGGTGTATCTCTTTGCCAACCAATAAAGAATGATACCTCCAGACTTCTGAGCTTAGAGTTTGCAACCATGAGAGAAACCACCTAAAATTTTAGCTTTGTCACCAGCGGTTTCTAAAGGCTGTACGAGCGGCCTTGACTTTGGAATATGTTTCCTCCTGCCCTTTCTCAGTACCGTTTTGCAGTGCGGAGATATCCATATAATTAACATGAGAGCTCATAAAAGTACCCAACTTGGGTTTCCATGGCGATCCCTGCATGTAATTAATGTGGCCCGGGTTGCACGGCTGTGCTTCCGATTCAGGCCGACCTCCACTTACCATTTTATTTTTAATACCACACATTTAATCCATGCTAATTATCTCTCCTCCTGAGCTGGTATTAACCTGATCACTTTGTGGTTCTTTTCCCTTTTCTTCTTCTTCTTCTTCTTCTTCCTTCTTGTTATTCTGAATTAACATCCAGAGAGGATGAAGAAAAGGGGGGGAGGGAGGAGATGGCACCTGTTCTCTCTGGTGACAGAGGAAGAACCATGGAAAGGTAGAGGGTCAACATCCGACCACACAGTGAGGTCTCAGCTGATACAGTCCGAGGCTGCAGAATGAGGGATGCAGGAGATACAAACCAGGCGGGCGGGTTTGTGCAGGAGATGGGAACTGCACAAGCATGACCTTATATGGAGCCTTCCTCGCCTCTGCTGGAGGAATGAACACTAAACCCAGGCCTCAGAAGTCACCATATTTGGAGAGAAAGATGCTTGCAATGTAGGTTTTCAAAAGATTTACAATGCACAAAGCACCCAGAGCTCATCTCCAAGCGAGTCTCCCTCTAAGCCCTGAAAGGGGTGGAAATTGCAAGTGGGACAGGGGACATTCCATGGGGGAGGAAGAAGCTTTCTAGTTTTATTGGGTTAGAAAAAAACACTTGTGTTGTGTTACATTTCTTAAAGCTGCACAGCAGGAGAGATTCAGAGGGCTGCAAGAGTTTAAAGCCAGAGGAATCCTTGAAAGCTAATGTAAGCTCAGTGGGAATCAGTCTTGCCAGAGACACAGTGATGGGTGGCGGTTGAGAATATGGAATTGCCCACTAGCTGTGTGACCACAGGCAAGTTACTTCACCTCTCTGAGCCTCCCCCATCCATAAACCAAGAAGATAATAGTGTGGTTATTATGAGGATGAGTGGGTTTATGTGTTGAAGGAGCATCTGGAACATAGTGTTTAATTACTGTTGTCATCATGTGTTAATTACTGTTGTCTGCTGCCTCCAGGTGCTCAGCCTAGGGCCTGGTATGGAGTAGGGGCCAGGAAATGGTTGTTGAATGAATGAATGTAGTGAAATGGGGGGTCCAAAGACTTGCTAACGGCATCAGTAAGCGCCTCAATTACCCAGATTTTTGCCTCTCAATCTGCTTCCTGCAAGCAGGAATTTCAAATGTAAATGTCTTCAAGGCCTAGGCAGGAAATATAAATAAAGCCAGCTTGGGAATGAGGACACATACCTCCCTGTCAAATGCCAGGGAAGACTGAGCCAGACCCAGCTCCAAGGCCCTTTCAGAAAAGGTGGTCATTCAACCTGTCCCAACCTGCCCGAACCTGCCCAATGTCTGATTCAGTCCCAACTCGCTACCCCCCCGCACTTAGATGATTCCAAACAACTCAATCAATTTTTAAAGTTCAATTTTTCTCCAACCCACGGAATCCATAATGAATTAAGGAAAGCATATCAAATATAATCATGCACTATTGTGAAGTTCTTGGCAAAGTTGCCAAATGTCAGGCAGACAGCGTGCTCGTGATGCATTCCACGTCTGGAACCGTGGCTTAAGTTGTCATGATAATGAATTGCTGTGCTCACTTAGGCTTGGGAATGGATCCAGAATATCATGTTGGGGTGAGAAAAGAAGTACCTCGCAAAGGTGACACCTTGTACCTCATTTGCAAGACAACAATCCCAAACACGTCACAGGTGGATGAGCGAGAGAAGGTTCTTTTCAACAGAGCTCTTTAGAACTGTACTCAAGGGCTTGAAATCTACATGAAGGGGTCACATGGGTGGAGCAATCCACACCTCCCTGCCCATTTCAGGGATGTTTCTGACAACCCACCATCAGCCTAGAACTTGCAGGCTGAAATGCAGATGCTCAGTAATAACAAGGTAAAGCTGAAAGAGGTTCATCGAAAACACTTGCTCCCCAACAGTTTTGTTTAAAACATGTGAGCAGCTTTTTAATCACCTTGGGCCCTGGACCCTGTACGCCTCAGCTGTTGGATGGTTTGGCTCTCCTGATCTGATTCCTTTTCTTGAGACATCCTCATGTTTCTTCATTAAACAACCATCGCTGGAGAATTAATTCTTTCTATAGGAGAACAAGATCACAAGGTTGTGTCTACAGCAGCAAAGTGGATAATTAACAAAAAATGCAGGACACCCCACCCCCGCCATGTCCAGTTGGGGAGAGGGGAGGAAGGGCTTAAATCTAGAAGATTTCAAAGATTTGTCTCCAGAGCTCAACCTCAAACATAGTTCCCAACCTATTCCAAAGGCCTGGATGGAGCAGTGGCTCAACAGAGAGCTGTGGAATGAATGAGTGAATGAATGGCTCAGTCTACCTATATGTCGGGAAAAACCACTGCCTTTGCAGTGAAAGCTGGGTTAGAATCCCACAGCTACCTCTTGTAGGCTAACAAACCCTGGTCAAGACATTTCATTATTCTGAGCCTGAGGTTTTCCCACTGTTGGGATTTCAGAAGCACTCCTGAGCTACGGTTTAGATTTCCTAAAACAAAACCCCAACATTCATTCAGTTCTCCAGGCAGCTGTGCTTTCTAACCCCAGATCATTCATCTCTTCAGGAGTAGGTTTTTCTCCAGACCTCAGGAAGAGACTGCCTTGGAGTTCTTCCCCTTCCTACAGAGCCTGGCCAGGAGTCCCCCTCCCTGTTTCAGGGAAGATCCCAACAGCTGCAACCAACATCCATTCTTCAAGGGAGCTTCTGCTGAGTCCCTGTGATGATCTCACCCAGGGACCTTCTCCATCTGGTGGTCCCAGGGGGGATGTGGCATCAGGACAGGGGTCAGGGTGGCAGGCAAGCATACTCTTTAAAGAGTTAGGCTAACCTGGGCTCGAAGCTGGGCTCCTCCACTTACTGGCTGGGCCACTTTTTGTCTCTGAGGTCCCATCTGTAAAAGCCGGGCGTGATGTCAATCACATGCTGTGAGGTTTAGAGCCAGTGCATGGAACAGTGGTGACATCCAAAGGTAACATAAATCAAGACAGAGACAATCATTTGGGTGGAACCTCAGAAATTTGACTGACACTTGATGAGTTCCCCGTACCATGAAAGTTGGGCAAAGCCTTGGTTCAAACCTTTTTCTTGAAAGTCTTCAACATGCACCAGAGAATTCCCCACTCAGGATGGTTAATGGGTGCAAAAATATAGTTAGATAGTTAGATAGAATGAACAGTATTTGGTAGCACCACAAAGTGACTATATTCAACAATAAGTGAAGGTACACTTTAAAATAACTAAAAGAGTGGAATTGGAATGTTCCTAATGCAAAGAAATGTTAAATGCATCAGGTGATGGATACCCCAATTACCCTGATTTGATTAATTCACATTGTATGCCTGTATCAAAACATCACATGTACCCTATAAAGACATACAACTATTATGTATCCATAATAATTAAAAAACAAAATCCCCACTCAGAGAGACATGTTAGTGTGTCAGTCCCCACACCTTATCAGCAGGCATGACATAGATTTCACACAACACCAGGGCCTTAGAGGTTGGCACACAAGCCACCGGTGACACGCAGGATGATTTTAAATGGACAGCCACTTTTCATTGTTCCCGATGCGTTCATTCCGATGGTGCATTAAGGAAAACTCTAACGAGCACTTTCAAAGACATAATGTCATAGAAATTATTGCTTAGGAAGAAACTAGAGACTTAAGGGTTTTTGTTTAATTTTACTGTAAAGAAAAATATTAAAAGAGGCAGTGCATGGGGACCACAGTAGATTATGATGATTGTCGATGAAAGACTGAGTTTTGGAAGACATGGAATCAGGCAGAGGGGGAATGCCATGTTTAAGCTGCAGCCTTGGAGAGAGGAGAGGGGATGTCATCTTTACAAAGTACCAAATGCAGGCAGGGTGGCTGACCTCGACCTCACCCTGGAGCAAATTTAACTCCCTGATGCTAAGTGGGGAGTTCAGAATATTTCTTCAATTATTTTCTGGTCATAAAATGCCTAGCACATAGTATTTGCTCAGTAAACAACTGTGATTCTTACAGTGGTGCTTAAAAGGAGACTGATTGACTTAAAGAAAAGCAGGTTCCAATCCCCCTCAACCCCACCAGCAGCTGTGTGCCTCTGAGCAATTTACTTAGCCTCTCTGAGCCTCAGTTTCCTCATCTGAAGATGGGCATCTTCATCAGTCCATCCGCATTTATCACAGCTAAGGCACTGCTGTGAGAAGCTTGCTCCCAAACCACTTACTATGCACCTATTCATGTGGGACTCTGTGCCTGCCCTGTGTGAAGCAATTTCAGCAAAGAGGAATGGTGTGGCAGACTTGAAACCACACTGATGAAAGTTCACACTCCAGTTTTGCTGCCAAAAAATCTATGTAAACTCAGGCAAGGTATTTTCCCTCTGGGGGTCTCAGTTCACTCATCTGTAAAATGAGGGAGGGGTCCCCCTTAATTTCCACAAGTTCTCATTAACAAAAGCTCAGCTTGGCCTCTTTTCTAACCATCCAGATGTTTCTAAAATATACCAGATCTGACATCGCAGAGACCAAACATGTGGATGATTGACTACCTTTTTCACATTTCATTTGTCATCTAGACAGGCTTTAAGTACATGGATAATGAACTCAGAATTCCAAATGAATGTAAGCCAAATTCCTTTCTCACTCTCTCTTTGAGGCAAGAAAGGTTTCTTTGAAGGAAATGAAGAGAACTTCATCTTTTTTTTCTGCTCTTGACAGACCACCAGTGCTTGGCCAGGGCTAAGTGGTGGGAAGCCCACTTACCCGAAGGAGAGGACATATGCTGCAGAGGCAGTTTGATGCAGTGGTTAGATGCACAGACTTTGGAATCCCAAGAGCTCTGGATTCTAATCCCAACTCTGCCACTTACTGGCTGTGAGACTTTCATCCAATGACTTAAGATCTCAGAGCCTCTTCTTCTGCATATGGATAATGACACCTACATCACTGGGTTATTGTGAGGATTGAACATATTAAAATACTGAATATAGGCTGGATGCAGTAGCCCCCACCTGTAATCCCAGCACTTTGAGAGGCCAAGGCAGGAGGATCACTTGAGCCCCAGAGTTCAAGACTGCAGTAAGCTCTGATCTGGCTACTTACTATAGTCTGGGAGACAGAGTGAGACCCTGTGTCTAAAAAAAGTAAATAAGTAAAATAAAATAAATTATTGAATATAATGTATTATTTCACTCTTGCATGGCAGCCATGAAGAAACTACCTTATAAGGCTTGATGCTATTATTATCCCCATTTTACAGATGAGAAAACTGAGGCACAGAGAAGTTGACTAACTTGCCTAACTTCAGAGATCATAAGTGATGGAGCTAGAAAGGAAAACATTAGAGAAATAATAAATACAAATACATAGACATTTGCAGTCTGGGCAGGAAAGGATATGATGAGAAATGCTATAGAGAGATGGTAGGGTTTAGGGGCAATGTCTCTTTGGAATGTGTCTATACAGACAGAAACTTTGGCCCCAGTGATGTGCTGGTAAATGTTTAACAACCAGTTTTCTGGGAAAAAACAAGTAAGCAAGCAAAAAAACGCTAATTTGTAGTGCTTGCCACTTCCTGTGGTGTAAATATTCCCACTGCAACTGATTTCAAGCTATCGATCACCAAACAAAGAGTTGAGAAGAAGATGTGTACACTCAGTTCTTGCACAATCACTCTCACAAGCTAATGCACCCTTGCTTTGTCCCCACCAGACATCTGATACATTTTCCTTGAAAGATCCCCATCCCTCTACCTCAACTACTGACCAGTCACAGAATATGCTGGTACAAATAAAAGGTGTCCTTGAGCCCCTGCCCCCAATTCTCTCTGTATGGATGGCTCACTGAGGGCTGTGTTTTTTATTTGATCAATCAAAATCGTGGGATGTGGGTTCAGGGAGTGGGGAAACATTGGCCTTCCTTGACCTAAGCGGCTCCCTGCATACGACAAAGACAGCTTTCAGCAGACTGGACAGAAGTGGAGCTATGGAGGGAAGAGGCTTGGATGTCATTAAAATTTCATGTGTTTCGGATGCGTGCAGGATGCAATGGCAGGAGGGTGGGGGAGGGCGCGGGGGGGAGGGATAGACAGATGGCCCTGAGGCCAGTTTTCAAAATGAATCAAGTCCCCAGCTTCTTCCTGAGTCAACCACCCCCTCCCTAGGAGCTCTTAGTATAAGTCTGACAAATTTAGAGCCACCTAATTAACTTGCCCGTTGTCTCTTTAAAATGCCTCCTGTCCTGGCTTTCCTTGGCAAGAAGAGCAAAGTAGTAATCAGACAGAAAGGTCACATTATACCCAGAAATGTGACTGTCGGAAGAAGGCCTGTAACACCCACACCCCATCCAGATTTGTGTGTTGGACACGTTTTTCTCTCTGTATCTCATGAATAACAAAGAAAGCACGGCCGCCTTCAGAGAAACCCACTCGCTAACACCCCAGTGAAGCTTAGCCTACCTGGTTGGAGCAGCGGGAGCACCTCTCTCTGAGCTGAAGATTGGGGTTTGCAAACTGCCAAACACTGCAGGGGCTCTTCCTTGACTATCTTGGTCCCTCCTGTCCTACCTTTCCGGCAATACCTGCAGGTAGCCAATTAACCGGAATGAAAAAACTGGCTCACTGCGGCCAGAAGAGCACAGGTAGCTGTGTCAGTTCAGGTCCTTTGGGAAACCGACACCAAGACAGGGTTAGAAGGGCGAGGGATTTGTTGTGTGTAATATTTGTGCTAGTTAAGGAAGGGAGGGAGCAGGATTGAGCAGGGGGAGCCTTCAGACTCTGATGAAGGTCTGACACCTGAGAAAGAAGAGACGGAAGAAGGGGTTGGGTGGGAGGAGGAGGCTCAGACTCCAATGCAGTGCTGAGAAAGTCTTGGCCAGCCCTGCTCTCTGGAGAGCAGAGATTGCCCGTTTGAGGAGTCCCAAATAGGGCAGAAATGGCCAGGCCCTGGTACCCTCACAGTGCTTAGTCACTGGCTGGGGATGTGCTGTGAGTGTCCTCAGCCCAAGTACTGCAGCATATTGTCACCTAACTGCACGCCTTACAGAAATAGGAGCAGCTCATGTCCACATCTGTCTGACTCCAGAGGCTGTGTTCTTGGCATGACACTGGTTTGACAAAGTCGTTGTCTTTGCCCTTAAAAAACTCAGGGAAAGGCCGGGCACAGTGGCTCACACCCATAATCCTAGCACTTTGGGAAGCCAAGGCAGGAGTATCATTTGAGGCCAGGAGTTTGAGACCAGCCTGATAAAGAGCAAGACCACATGTCTACAAAAAATAGAAATATTAACTGGGCCTGGAGGCACACGCCTGTAGTCCCAGGTACTCAGGAGACTGAGGCAGGAGGATCGCTTGAGTCCAGAAGCTTGAGATTTCAGTGAGCTGTGATGACACCGCTGCACTCTGGGGTGCTGACTTCCTTTGGTCCAGTCTCAATCCTCCCTTAGGTTCCTATCGTTTAGGCAGTTTTCCCTGTGTATTTCCAACGATGAGGCTGCCTTATAGGCAAGGATTTCAGTAGTTGGGAGTGGGGTCATTTACCCATTTCAGCATAGTGGAGGCTGTTCTGTAGCTGCAATGATTTAGGGCTAGAGAAAGGCCTTGTCATCCTCCAGGCTGGATCATATTTGTAGCCTCCCACCAGATAATGTGGATGGAGACTATAATCCCGCTGTTCCAACCCAAGTCTCAAGAGATGGAGACGTAGAATAAGAAATGTTTCCCAATTGTCATAAAAAGCCTTGTCTTTGTGGCCCACAAAATTCTGGTAAATTCAGATAACCAGTTCTATTTTCTTCTTATTTGCAGCATTTATATACACAAATAGCATAAATACGTTAACTTTGTAAACAGTTACAATATTACAAATAAGGTTGGCAGTATCATTGACCACCATCGCAAACCAGTTTTTACCCCAGAAGTGGGTGTTATTAACTATTTGGTGTGATTCCTTCCATATCCCCATTTTTATGGACAACTAATAAATGAAAAAAAACAGGGACTCAAACCCAGGACAGTTTGCTTCCAAAGTCTTTCCATTTTACCTCTACACATTTTCTTCTACACCAAATGTAACTACTCTTGGCACACAAGCTCTTAAACACTTTGCCAAGGAGCGTTTAAAAAAGTGCTTGCTGCACGTCAGAAACTATGCAAAGTACCTCAATTAACCTTTACAGCAGCCCTATGAGGAGCAGTGTTATTGGTCCCATTTTACAGACACACAAACTGAGGCTCAAGAAGATTAAATAACTTGTCCTAGAGCTACTACATATCAGGGATGGGACTGGAACCCAGGTCTGCCCATGCTCTTAACAAACATGGCACCCACTTCCCAGGACACAACTGAAATTTGCTCTTCCTTAAACAAGTGGCAAGTGCATTGCTGAAGTTGATTTCTTTTGCCAAACTCCTCAAGGCACAAGCATTAAGTAATATCACAGCAAAGCCCTATGCAGCAGCCAAGGTTGACACAGGCTTGTCAAGACAGCAGGCAGTGGACCAGCTGGACATGTACAGAGAGCCAGGCCCATGGATGGAATCCTCCCTCTATGTGATGGGCAAGCCGCTGATCTGTCAGTAACAATCGACGCTCAGCCAAAGCCAACACATTCAGCTCGGTCCAGGACCAGGGGCAAGGTCATCAGATGACCAGCTTTATCCAACAGTTCTCCACTCATTCTGGAAACCCCCAGCACAGCCTGGCATGGTTGTACCAGACAGAGGCCAATTCCGCCGTTGGGCTGGGGGTGGGAGATGCGGGGAGGTGAGAAAAAATAAAACACAACGGGAGCTCATGCCAAACCCTTGCTAGGAAGCTAAAAATAGCTGTTGTGTAGATGGCCACAGATCGTGAAACACATATGCCAACGTAATAGCCCAGTGTAAAATCGCCCCACATGGGGTGTCCTCCAAGCCACTCACAGTTAAGCTTAAGTGATGATATATAGAACATCATTTTCCAGGTGGAAGACACTCAAATGCTTTGTGGCCTGGGTACCCAGGAGGTGTTGGGAGGTCTGGACTGGACTGAAGGACAGCCAGGGATTGCATCTGGAGCCATTGGCAGCCTTACCACCATCCACGAGTATCGACTGGGGACCCGCAGCACTGTTCTGGGCTTTGTCGTGTCACAGGAATGGAGAGAATGCATGTCGTGGCACGGCAGAATGGGTTAGCTTCTTCTGTAACCCCCACAGCAACTCTGTGAAATAGACATTCTAATAATACAACGCCTGATACATAAGGGGGTCTCAATGAAATGTTATTTAGACCCAGTGCTTCCTTGAAAGTATGTATGGTGAAATGTGCAAACAGATCATATGAAGATTTAATTGCCATAGTAATGCACAGTAATTCACCTGCAGATGGTAACTGATGCATGGGAGATGCTAAACACTGAAAGGTGATGACTGGTTTGAAATGACCCAGGAAAGCCACTGGAGGTGAATGACTTTAAAAGTTAAGTATGCCGGAGTCTGAACACTCTGCTTGGGTACCAAGTAATGCTACAGTTGCGAATATACCAGAGGTGAAATGCAGATGTGAATTAAATACACATGTACGTAAAGTAGATGATTGGAAGTCAAGCCCAACTCTGGTGGTTACCAAAATGTCTGTATGGGGATGCAGGCAAGAGGCTACCTCAGAGTCTCTACCTCCAAAGTGGACATAAATAGAATCGGATCATAGAGCGTGACTGCAAGAAGTCTTCTAGTTAATCTCTCACACACATTCTCTAGGAGATGACCAAGTGTCGCAGAGGTTTTTTGGAGATTTTGAGTATTAGATCTAAATCCCTGGATGCAGTTTTATTTTATATTCCTAAGAAGACACCCACAGTTGAAAGAGAGCAATTGTGTGTTAGAGGCAGCTTGTACTGAACCTACTGTGTTCATTTCTTTACAATTGTATACTATTGTATACATTTCTTTTCTGCATTCAGTGATATCGTGTTAGTATATTGAAATCAGCCATACCACGTGGGAATATTTACACCATGGAAAGTAACAAGAACTGTAAATCAGGGCTTTTTGTTCCCCCCTGGAAAATAGGTTGTTAAACATTTACCAGGATTTAGTGGTAAATTCATATTAAGAAAGTATAGTGATCGACCGATCATGGTAGCTCACACCTGTAATCCTAGCACTCTGGGAGGCCAAGGTGGGAGGATCGCTTGAGGTCAGGAGTTAGAGACCAGCCTGAACAAGAGTGAGACCGTGTCTCTACTAAAAATAGAAAAAATTAGCCAGACAACTAAAAATAGAGAAAAATTAGCTAGGTGTGGTGGCACATGCCTGTAGTACCAGCTACTCAGTAGGTTGAGGCAGGAGGATCACTTGAGCCCAGGAGTTTGAGGTTGCTGTGAGCTAGAATGTTGTCATAACACTCTAGCCTGGGCAACAGAGTGAGACTCTGTCTCAAACAAAGAAACAAAAAAAAAGTATAGTGATCACCTGAGGTCATAATACATCCTAGTTGAAAGGGATTTTAGATCTTCTCTTACCCAGTCTCGGATTTGCTGCTAGAAATCTTCTCCCAGGCATTTCACTGAGGATGGGGCAGATACCACTAGCAGAGGGTGAAATGATTTTCCAGTGTTACATAGAACATAGCGTGAAATCATGTCACAGAAAAGGTAGCTGCTTTTAAATTCTCTTCTGTCCTTTTATAGCATGCAAAAAATAAAGTCACAGTTTCATGCTAGTTCGGTCTTGAACCCCTCTGTGACACTTGCTACTCTCCCTTTTAACAAAGAGAGGGCAGGCCTCAGGCTCAGAGCTTTGTGCAAGCAATGGTGCCTAGCTGTAATTAAATACCATTTTTAAATTGTATTTGCTTTTATACTTACCTTCTATTTGTGACATGCAATAATGGCTTTCTTCTGAAAGTGG
Source organism: Lepilemur ruficaudatus (assembly GCA_963574885.1). Taxonomy (NCBI): domain Eukaryota; kingdom Metazoa; phylum Chordata; class Mammalia; order Primates; family Lepilemuridae; genus Lepilemur; species Lepilemur ruficaudatus. The sequence continues at coordinate 46,806 of CAUYRT010040075.1, forward strand.
TGGTATCAAGTTTTCTTTTTACTACATTTTTAAAATGAGCTCATTTAAAGACAAATATTAAGTAATTATTAATATAGCTGGTGCAGTGAGATGGCAAATGTCATGAAGGTGATTTGCAAATGACCAAAGTGTGGGGAACACAGATGTACTGTAGGTCAGACAGACTTTGCTTGAATACATCCAGTGACAGAGAGGTCACCTTCTGTTATAGTACATCAGTGAAACATCACACTTAAATAAAAAAGGCTCGTTTTGCTTTTCTCCCCACCACCATGACCATTTTAAATTAAGCCTATTTTCTACAATATTCTCCTATTGAGCCAAGACCACTCAGTTCACAAAGTTTCCAGTTTCCATTTTCGGTTTTTCTTTGGCCCAAAATCCCTATTAATTGTCATGGGCTTTTGAGTCTTTGTGGTGAACTGAGCTATAATGTCCTTGAAAGTCTAATTCTGCCCTTGGTGTGTCAACATTTCTCCCGTTGATGCTATTCTCCCTACACAGGAAGAACTGGAGTCCGTGGTTACCAAGAAAAAGTGGCAGGAAAATTTGTTTCTATGCATCAAACCTCTGGAATTATTAATACGTTCCCCAGTTCCCTATCTGTGTCCTTTGGAAAATCAGGTCCTCAGTGAGATGTCCTGATGTTCAGACTCGGTGGTAGTGATAACGGCTCTCTCTGTGGCCTTCCTGTGTACCACACACCAAGCTGAAAGCTCCCCGTGCACCCTCTCACTCACTTACACCTCCCAACAACCCCAGAGGCACCTGCTATTACCACCCCATTCTAGTGACGAGGATACTGGAGGAGCTCAGAGTGCTGAAGTCACTCACTCAAGGTTGCTGGCCAGTAATCAGTGGAGCCTGGACTGCTAATCAGATCTGTGAGCCCCCAAACTCGGTGCTCCAAGCCCATAAAAGGGTTTCTCATCTCAAACCCTCAGACCTACAATGGGAAGTTGAGGTAGGTGACAAGGGGAGGTGCCCACGCTATAGCCAGAGACCCTTTGAGGAAAGGCCTTGTTTTCTAAAGTCAGAGAATGTGCAAGATGTGAACACAGAGCAGGTTGGTTCTTCGTGGAAATCTGATGCATTGTCACGATCTTCCCATCTTTCTCATTAGTACCAGAGAGAGACCGTACTTGAGCTTCATCCAGGCAAATTCATACCTCTCTTCCCCCTCAGCAAACATGGAGCCAGTTTTCATGTGCTTTAGCCACAATTCTTATTCCCCTGTCAATATTCAGTAATTAAATTTTTTTTTATTTCACCATGAGGCAGAGAAATGTCCTCCTGCCCTTTTTTCAGCATTTACCCACTCAGCAGTCTTGGCCTAATGCCCTCCTCTGTGCCAGGCTGCACACTGGTCACTGCAGGTGCAAGGGAAGCAAAATGGGCACCATTTCTGCCAGCAAGTCCTTACCAGTGTGAAGAGTGTGACAGAGGAAGAGAACAGGGTGAAGAATGCTATGGGAACACCTAACTGGTGAAGGGGCGGAGGGAAAAGCATTCTTGGCAGGGGGAATAGTATCTACAGAGGCCCTAGTCATAAAACACATACTACTGGGCTGGGAATGAATGAATGAGCAGAGTGTGATGGGGAGCAGTGAGAGATGAGGACGGAGATGTACACTTAGGCTGAGCACAAAGTCTTTGAAGTCTGTTACAAGGACTTTAGACCTTGATGCTAACTGCAAGGGGAGGCCATGATAGCATTCTGAACAGCACTGATGTGGTCATATTTAACACTTGTCCAGAAATACCAGGCCCCTGACTCTGACTATCGTACCACCCATCCATCATGACACCCTTAATGTGAATATGAAGTTCTACTTCTCTCCACTGTTCCCAGAGAGATGAAGCAGCCGAAAATGCAGCAGACCCATGGGAATTGTCCCTCCTTTCCGACCAGCCTTTCCCCCAATAGTCAAGGAACCGTACCCATGGGGGAACTACTCTGTGTCTGCCTGTTAGCCATGTTCTTGAAGCTGGACTTACATACCTTACTCTGGGTGACAGCTGCACTAAAAATTGAATTAATTAAAGAAATTATATAACTTATTAAAGGCCACAGATCTGGGAGTGGTTGTATGGAAAGAGGTTTAAATCCAGAACTGCATTTGCCACTATAGCATCTCTTTCTGGGAGTTCTAGAGAGGCCATCTGGCTCCATCCACCTTCCCTGTCTCAAGGATGGGAAGCTGTACACATGATCCCACCCTCCAGGCCATGGATGATTGGACCAGAGGGAAACACCTGACACAAGCTGCACCAATCAGATTTTCTTATCTGGGAGTTTGGACTTTGGACACCAAGAGACTGCTCCAGATAAGCTGCAGAATACGGTGATGAGGGTCGAATAAACTCCACGGCTGAGACCTCCTTTTGGGCATAGCTATGATGGGCCACGTGAGGGAGCAGAGGGAGCCAGCCAGGACACAGAGAGAAAGAATAAAGAATCAGGTGTGCAGAAAATATCAGCTCTGAGCATCAATACCCTTTTGAGAGTCCAAGAGACAGAGCAAGTAGCTCAGCTTTCCTATTATTGGATCCGTGAGATTTTCTACATTGTTTAAAATTTGAGTTGGATAAATCTGTTTCTGCCCACTGCAGATCCCTGAATAAAACACAATATAGAAAACACAAGAGACATTGAAGAGGGCATGCTCACAAGATGGGTGAGTGTTTTAGGGACAGATGAAAAGATCTGGGGTGTCCATGGGTTTCTCTGTAGTGTCTCTGCCTGGCCGCTTTAAAGAGACAAAGCAAAGATACTACGCAGGCAGGGGAGGGTGATGGGAGAAAGGTGTCAAGCACAGGACTGCAAAATGAAAGATGCTTCATTAGGAGTTCAGCATCTGCTTCTTAAGAAAAGAAGAGGAGCACAGCTCAGGCCTCATCTCTCCCCACAGCTTCACCACTAATAAAGGCAGCTGGGTGATGAGTTTCTGTATCCAGCGAATCTACTTCATTTTTCGTCCCTCTGTCGACTGCAATGTAAGACAGCTCGAGAAGAAATTAATACCCATCGTCGGTGTCAGCACCACTGACAGCAGATCAAGGCTGAAAGACAAATTGCTCATCACAGTTCAGGGAGCCAGAGCCAGGAGAAGACAGCCCTGCCATCCCCCGTGAGCTGCAGGCTGCTCCCACCAGTAAGTAACTTTGCATGGGACCCTCCTGGCTTCTTCCCACTTGCAAGGTTTGCTAGCGGTTGCAAAGGGATGCCTCTGGGGGAGCAGCCCCTCATCAGCCATGTTTGCAGCATGTCACCATGTCACTGGCGTGACCCAGCCTAACACCGTGAAAAAGCTACTTTTGTGCATCACCTGTCACCTGCTCATCCTGAGTCACAAATTCCCAATTTTATTTATGACACCTTGACCACCTGACTGTGAGGGATACTGTGTTTTGTGGGTTGAGTCCACACAAGCTCCTGACCCAAACGTGGATAGATATCCAGCCTGCCCGCACTGCACTAGCTAACCCACGTGCCCTGGCACGGGCTGCATCTCTTTGGAGAGAGGGTAACTTTTTCCAGTTTGCACAAAGGTGCTGCTTGAATGAGTGAAGGTCCTGGCAACCTTACAGTTTAGAGCTCTTGGCTTATTTGTTTATGGTCTGTCTCCCCTAAGTAGAATATGAGCTCCATGAGGGCAGATGGAGACTATTCTGGAAATATTCCATTTACCTCTCAAGGGCCACTTGCCACCTCTCCTCTCCCTGTCCCATGCTCCAGGAGGATGACAAGTTAATGACCTTCCCTGCTTTCCAGCTTCCAGTTGGATTCAGACAATAGGAAGTGCCATTAGGAGATCAAAGGGCAGGAAGAAAGAGAGGTTGGAATATCCATGCTGGGTCTCCTTTCTGCAGTGTGAACTTGGTTGGTGGTGACTGTCTGGCAGAGGCTGAGGCTCCGAGCACATGGCCTCTCTCTACAACTACCCTCTTCACTTCCGGTCACTGTTTTGTGGCCGCTTTGCCCCTTCCTGCCTGAGGGTGATAAAGTTTCCCTGCCATTGGTAGCCCACAAGGCACTGCCCAATCCCTTGTAGATTTCTTTGTACACTGCCTACACTTTTGTAAATAGTCTCTTTACTCAGTTTTTCCTCAGATTCCCAATTTGAGTGCCATCTCTTTTCTACCCGAAGCCCAATTAAGACAGAGATGTTGCTTGGTTCATTGCTATCGCCTCACCACCAAGAAGAATGCCCAGCACACCACAACCTCCAGTATTGGTTGGAGTAATGAATTCTGATCCCTGAAGGTAGCAGGGCTTGGTTTTCCAGTGCTTCGTTGAAGACTCTCTGGCATCCTCTTTATTCAGCCCTGCAGCTCAGTTGTTGGAAATTGGTCACAAGGACTATTCCTCCCATCTCATATTTCCAGGTTGGGCAGTCCTCAAATCTCCCTGTTCTCAAACATTTATTTCAGACAACAGTTAGACTCTGTTCGAAAAGTTTTTCTTCTGCTCTTGCCCTGGTGGTGGTGGTGGGGAGAAGGGGCCATTCTTTTTGATTTCTGGGAAAAAAAAAATTTCCCTGTGATTCTTATTTTCTTAACACCCATTTGCCAGACCCAGTCTCCTAAATTAGTGCTACAGGGTGCTCACTGACCAGGATAATTCCACTCTGAAAAAGCATGCAGCAATAACGCAATAAGCCCACCAGAGCTGTCTAGTCTGCGGAGCCATCGCAGTCGCAAGAGAGGTGTGCGTCTTTGGTGGCAGCTGTCCGAGGGCTGTTGGGCGTAATGACCAGGTGGCAGCATTCCAGTCCCAGAGACTGAGCAGTATTTTCTCTCCAGGGTTTTGCAGAAATGACGCTGTCAGAGAAAACAATGATTTAATGGCCACACGACAGGAGCCTCAAGAATAATGGTACCCAACTCAGAAAAATGTAGAAGATAACTAGAAGGCAATTATGACACAGTCCGTGCCTACAACTCTGTCATTACCATCCGAGCATTGCCTTTCTCCTTTGGAAGGTCAAATTTGTGTGGTGCCAAGTGGTTGGGAGCAGAGCTGGTGCTGGGAGACACAGGGTGGATATTTCTAGGGAGAATTTTTCAGAATCATGTATGGAGCACCCCATGCACCTCCTCTCTCTTCCCCTTCTCCCTTTCTCTCTCTCTCTCTCTCTCTCTCTCTCTCTCTCAGACACACACACATTCATTCCAATTTAAATGATGCAGCTCTTCCACTTTCCAAGCCCAATTCCCACAAAGCTTTGTTTACGCAGGCTAGGCAAACTGACATTGCCTATTTGACAAGCAGCTTTTGATTATAAACACTGAACTCTGCCCAGGTAATTGTGCTACACACAAGAAAAACATTTGAGAGCCTGAGGAAAAGTTCCTCTTTGTTCCCAGGAAACCTGAAATACTGGTTTCAAAAAAAAAAAAGACTTCTGTCTTGCATGGTTTGAACAAAACTTAGATCTGTGCATTCTAGTATTTGCTGGATTCTTCTATAATGAGCATGTGGGCTATTTTCTGAACATTTTTTTATGGCAAAGTCATAAATTCTTCCATTTGTGTTGCCTAAAAGACAAGTGCTATACATAAAAAAGCAAAAGTTTCTCCTATCACTCCCTGTCCATCTCTCACCTCCAGAGGTAAATACTTTTATGTGTATGATGTGGCTCCTCCCTAACCGTTTTTTCCATAGGTATGGAGATATGTATGAATCTTTGCACATATTTTATTTTGAGGATCACTTTTTTTCATAAATGATATTATACCACATGCATCTATTTCACAACTTTTTAAAACTTAAATGTGTTGGAGATCTTTCCACGTTGGAATCAGTGCATAAAAATTTACCTTATTGCTTTTGACAGCTGCCTCAAATTCATTAATGTTGCCAAATCACAGTTTATTTCCCTAGATTCCCTCTGATGGACACTCAGGTTACTCTTAATGCCTCACTGTTACATGCAATGCTATAATAAAATATTTGCACATTGTCTATTTGGACACGTGAGCCCATATTTCAATATGGGAGAGAGAATTCTATCAGTTAAGATACTTTGGGTTGCAAATAAAAGAAAGTCTAAGTGGCTAAACAATAAGGGCTTTATTTTCTTGTGTTAACAAAAAGACTGAAGGTTGAACAGTTCCAAAGACGGTTAATTCAATGGCTCAACACCAGCATCCAATAGCCAGGTGTTTCGTTTCCATCTTTCTGGTCTGCTATTCTCAGTGAGTTAGGAATTCCTCCCCCAGGGTCACAGGATGGCTGGAGATGTCCTAGGTGGCATGCGCAGACACAGCTCTTCAGCTTTCCTTGGGTCCCTTTGGCCAGGATTGGGCTGCAAACTCTCACATACACCCATCACTGGCAAGGGGAATGGGATGGCCACGATTATCGTGGCCCAATCATGATTCCTTGTCTTGTTCTTGGAAGAAGAAAGGGAGAGGAAATGTATTTTATTAATCAAAGTATCCTCCAGAAAAATCTGTACCAAATTGCAGACTACCTGAGTATCTACGTCTTCATCCATCCTTAATAAGATGTTTAAATTTCTGCCTTTGTGTTGGGCTAAGAGGGCATCTCCTTGTTTTCTTGCTCTTGCCTGATTACTGATGAGATTGAGGATCACCTGTATATTCTTATTAGTTTATATTTATTTATATTTTCTCTTCTGAGAATTATCTATTTGCATTGCCTTATTTTCTACTAGATTTCCACTAATTTGCTGTGTTTTTATTGATTTGCAAAATTTCTATATATGCATCCTGGAAACACATATAATCAAGAAATTTTGAAAGGTTCTTGAGAATAAAGAACACTTAAATTATCTATCTTTGTTCTTACTTAGATTTTTCAAGTGCTCCTGTAACAGTTCAGGAGCAGAAGAAAATCCATTTCATAGAAAAGGTTATAGTGACATGCTTTCTAAACTGTGTGCTTCAGAACAAAAGTTCCTAGACAGATGTTAAAATGCAACTGGAAAACACCACATAAAACATCCTAATTTTAGAGTGTCACAATGCACAAATAGCATAGGGACCAGCTCTGTTATGATAGTGACAGCTTCCTAGCTGTGTGACCTCAGAGCCATCATTTCACCTCTCTGAGCCTTGTTTCACTGGTTGCAAAGTAGTCCTACCCACTGGCTTTTCCCATGCTCATGCACATCCACGGCTTCCAACAGGAGCACCTGTGGCTCTCCACCTATGGCTCTGGAGTAGTCCAGACAGGGCAAGAAGATAATGCCCTCTACCAGTGGCAAACAAGTGTTAATGGATAAGTATCTAGGTTGCCTTGCCTTCAGATGCAACAACTCTGAGATACATTCTAAGCCAGGAGTCCACAAACTACGGCCTGCCAACCAAATCTGGCCCACCATTTGTTTTTATAAATAAAGTTTTATTGAAACACAGCCACACCATTTCTTTACATATTGCCTCTGGCTGCTTTCACACTACAAAAGCAGAATGGTACAACAGAGGCTGTACACTCTGAAAAGCCTAAAATATTTATTGTGTGGCCCTTTCTAGATAAGTTTGCTAACCCCTACTCTATAGTATCCCTCAGTGGCCCCAGCAGGGTTGAGCCCAAGCTGTCCACAGTGGTGACCTACTTGATCATTAACACATCTTCCTCTCCTTGTCTCACTTCCCTATCAGTGCTCCCTAGGATCACCTCCCAAATACACTATTTGTGTTCATGAAGTTGTAACATCTTAGGCAGGCATAGAAAAGAAGTAGGTAGAATGAGAAAAAGCAGGGGACTGCAGACCATGGTGGGTCTGAGGCCCAGAGCCAATGTATCCTCAGGATTAGCCACACTCCACCACAACCCATCACTTCCACAAATTGCCACCAACACACACACATAGTGAGCTTACCATTTGGGAGTGGTGGTTTTGCTCACATTACCATTAGTGGCCAGGGACTTTCAAACTAATGGAAAATGCAAATTGAAAAAGATGCCTTACTCTCCTCTGCACCAAGGAAAACACCTTGACTCCTATCTGGTGTATGGCCGCGTGAAAGAGGTAGACTTTCTCCATAGGGAAACATGTCTGTTTGGTCTGTTTCTACGCATATTTTCATATAAAAAATAAATAGGTCATCAAACACCTCTCCTAAAAGGGGAAAGGGCTCCCAACATCTCACTATTACACACAATGGTACAATAATTCCGCTCTCAAAATTTGGAGGACAAGGCTATAGTGTCTTAAATATACTTCACATCTCCCCAACTCCAGACATTTGTACAATGCCACCTAGAACACTCCTTTAATAAATACACTTTTGTCATTACTGGGATCTCTGTTTAGATATCACTTCCCCCAAAGACGACTTCTCCAATCCTCCCTCCAAGTGCTCCCTGTCACCAAGCAGATCAGGTCCCTGTAACACTGTGTTTGCTGTACTTACTGAATTTATCTGTGTGGTATTTACCACAATAAAACTAAATAAATGTTTGTTTAATGTCTTCCTCTCCCACCAGACCGTAAGCTTCCCAAGGTCAGAAATCACATCTCTCCAGTTTACAGTCATAGTCTCAGTACTGACACTCCGTGGATACTCAATACATTTTTTAAATAGATGAATTAATGAATGGATGAATGGATGGATGGACAGATTCAGATTGATCCCTTAGAGAGTCCAGTGGCTGTTCTTTCTGTGTAAGAATCCCAAGAGGAACCATGTGAGGACCCCAAGGATCTCTCTGTTTCTCAAATTCCAGCCTGCACAGGAATCACCTGGAGATCTTGTTGAAACGCTAATGCAAATCTAGCAGCTTGGGGTCAGGTGGAGACTCTGCTTTCCTGACAAAGTCCTGGGTAACATGGGTGCTGGCTAACATGGGTGCTTCTGGCTCCTGACACACACTGAGCAGCAAGGACTCAGATGATCTTAACCAAGAACAGTGGCAGGTCAATTTATTTCTAAAGTTCCACCCCCCCCCCCGGGGGGGGGTGTGTTGTGTGTTGGGGGGGGTGGGGGGGTGGGTTGGGGGGTGGGGTGGGGGGGGGGGTGGGGGGGGGGGGCGCGGGGGGCGCCAGGCGCCGGGTGTGAGCTTGTGACCTCGTTGGCCAACCCAAAAACAAAACCCAAACCACACAAAAAAAAACAAAAACCACCCCCGGGGGGGGGGTGGAACTTTAGAAATAAATTGACCTGCCA
>CAUYRT010040076.1:0-30571 GCA_963574885.1 Lepilemur ruficaudatus
GGTCATCCCGTGAAGGTACCCAGCCGGAGCCAGAAAGAGAGCCCGGGTCATCCCGTGAAGGTACCCAGCCGGAGCCAGAAAGAGAGCCCGGGTCATCCCGTGAAGGTACCCAGCCGGAGCCAGAAAGAGAGCCCGGGTTACCTGGCAGGGTAGACATGGATCCAGCCAAGGGTAAGATGAGTGGAAGGATTACTGGCCCTGGTACTTGGTGTGGGGTGGAAAATGAAAATGCGTCTTCTGAGCACGGTGATTTTGTAAGAGCATCACAGGTGAAAACTCTTAAGGCAGGTCCTTGTACCCAAGATGTCCACCCCTGTGACATGTGTGACCCAGTCATGAAAGCAATTTTAAACCTGGCAGAACGGCAGGGAACACCCACTGAGCACCAGCCATGCGCATGTAAGTCATGTGGGAAAGAGTTCTGGGTTAGTGTAATCGGTGACCAAATCCAGAGGCAGCAGAATGGAAAGAACGGAAAAAGTGCCTTTAGTGGGGAAAAGGGCCAGGGCTCGGTTGTGAATAGCCACAGTTACCACGTGTCAAAAAAAGGTAGGAAGGATTACTTACCTTCCTTTGCTGGCAGAAAGGATGGCAAAGACTCCTTTTTCGGCTCTGGACTTGTCCAACTGCAGGGTACTTACAATGAGGAGGAGCAATACTGGGGCACTGCGCGTGAGGAGGCCTTTAACACTAGACAAAGGGATTATAGGTACAGCGAATTTGGGAAAGATTTCAGACATAAAGCCAAAGTTCAGAACCAGCAAATCCACACAAGGGAAAGGCCTTATAAGTGCAAGGAATGTGGACAATTCTTTCTCCACATCTATGACTTTATATTACACCAGAAAACTCACGAGAAAAAAACACCTTTTGAGTGCAGCAAATGTGGGAAATTTTTTGTCCACAAATCCGCCCTCCTTCTACACCAGAATGTTCACACAAAATTCAAAGCTTATGAGTGTGGTGAATGTAGGAGAGCTTTTGCCAGAAAATCACACCTTGTTGAGCACCAGGTAATTCACACTAGAGCAAGGCCTTTTGAATGCAATGTATGTGGGAAAACGTTTGGTCGCAAAGACATACTTGTTCGGCACCAGAAAATTCACGCTGGAATAAAGCCCTACATATGCAGCATTTGCGGGAAAACTTTTTTCCGTAAAGATGTGCTTGTTGACCACCAGAAAATCCACGATGCAGAAAAGTCTTTTCCGTGTGATGAATGTGGGAAATTGTTTAGGCGCAAGTACCACCTTTCAGTGCACAAGAGAATTCACAGTGGAGAAACGCCTTATTTGTGCCATGAATGTGGGGCAGCCTACACCAATAACTGCTACCTTGTTCAACACATTAAAGTTCACACCAGAGCAAGGCCTAGGGAAGATCCTTTCAGGGCAACTCCAGTTTCAGATACTGGAAACTTCACACTGGAGCAAGATCTTATGTGTTCAGCAAATGTTGGAGAGCCTACAGCAGATGCTCCCACTTCAAGTGGCATATGAAAGTTCACACTGGAGAGAGGCCTTGTAAGTGTAGCAGTTTGAATGACCTTTTAGCTGCATCTTTTAAGCTCATTTAGCACAAGAGGGACTTCACACTGGAGAGAGGCCTTAAGAGTACCAGGGATGTACTATCTCCTTGTCCAACAGAGTGTGACTCACAAAAGAGAAAAGCTCTGAGAGTAGCCTTTGTGAGGGGGCCAAAAACCAGAAGTTGAACTTTGTACCTCTAGGCATCTATAACAGGGGAATTACCTACAAGTGCTATGTATATGGGAAGATTTCAGGAATTATGTTGCATTTTCTAACCTGCCTGGGGCCCTTACCTGAGTTACGTCATTGCCAGTGTCTACTGCAGAATTCGTTCTACTTCTGCCAGCTGTCATGGTCCCATAGTGTGTCTGAGTCACTCCTGTGTGCTCAGGGAAGGCAGGCCTCTGTTTTGTCTTTCATTTCCTGAGGAAATTATGGATGATCTGAACCCACTGGACAACCTTATTCCCTCTCCCCTAATGGTTTTCAGTGTGGACATGACCCAGCTACTGCTTAAAATATTTGAACAGGGATCTGCTGCAAGTTTCCAAAGGTTTCCTGTCTTCATGGACAATATTGACTCTACATGTGATAGCTGAGATGGATTTTTCCAGCCTACAGATCACCCAGCCTTGGAACTTCCTTCCCGACACTGATCTAATTTGTGCAGTGACTGTGCAATGGTTTATGCCCTATTGTTTAAGTCTTTGTTCTGTTGGCTCTGCGGGATTGATGAGAAAAGAATTTGAGCTTTGCCAGCATGAAGGGAGGAACACCTTTGATGGGGACTCCAAAGTGTCTTAAAACAGCTCGCAGTCTAATTTGGCCTATTTTGCAATGCTACCCAAGCCCTCTTAGGAAAAACCGTAGGGCTTTGTGGAACTGATCTTGTGACCTGGTGTTAGGATCTCCTATGAGTTCTAAATTCACCTTGATGAAGGGATTGTGTGACAACTTCCTGTTCATCTGGGGTCAACATGCGTTTAGTCCCTTTTTCCCAGGAGTTGTGTAACCTCCCTCACAGTTGAAGTATAGCTGTCTCCCAACACCTACCCAGAAATCATGGCCCCTGGAGTCTACCTATCATCGTACTCAGATAAGACCTATAATGACTAAGGGGGAAACATAATTGCTACGGTTTTTTTTTTTTTTGTAATGTGTAGAATGTTGTCATCATTCTTGATGTTCAAATTTATTAAGGTTAAAGATGTTAATTCTGGTATTTTTGTTTTTTAATTTTTTTATTTCAGCATATTATGGGGGTACAAATGTTTAGGTTACGTGTATTACCCTTGCCCCACCCGAGTCAGAGTTTCAAGTGTGTCCATTGCCTAGACAGTGCACACCATACCCATTAGGTGTGTATATACCCTTCCCCTCCCCCCTCCTCCCATCTGCCCAATACCCAATAAATGTGCACTTAAGTGTTAATCAGTTAAAACCAACTTTTATTATTTTAAGCCTTAATGCTTAGTAAGACTAACTCTGCTAAATATTGTTTTACTTAGAAATTATAGAATAGGTTTGATTATATCTCATTTAGAGAAAACATCTTTGAAAAAATAAAACTAAGCCGGGTGTGGTGGTACGTGCCTGTAGTCCCAGCTACTCAGGAGGCTGAGGTGGTAGGATTACTTCAGCCCAGGTGTTTGAGGACAGCCTGGGCTACCTAGTGACACCCAGTATCTAAAAAAAAACATTTTTTTCATGTAAAAATTTTAAAACTTTAAAAAAAATTAAAAACTTTAAAAAAAATTAAAACTTTTAAAATAAAAAAATTAAAAATTTAAAAAAATTAAAAATTACAAAATGTTAAAAAATGTTAAAAATTTTTAAAAATTTTAAAAAGCAATACATTTTTAAAATTTAAAGAGTAAAAAATAAATAATAAGGAAAACCCTTCAGTTTAAAAATAAACAATTGATACAGAAATGATGTGCATAGTAGGAAATAGTGGAGACTGTGGTAAACAGTGGTTATGTGTCTACTCTGGGGCATATACAGATTTCATATGACTATGGCTGTGTGGGGTGAGAATGTACAAAACTTTTCAGGACCTATAGATCTCTTTATCTTTTATGGCTAAAGTCAGTATCAGAGCAAATAATCTAAGCATTTTCTGGATTCCTGCATCTCTCTGTGCTGGTGACCTTATAGCCATCACTGCACAGGCAGGAACTCCAAGACAGAGAAGAGAGATTTTTGCAGTCCATGGATGGATATTGTGTGACCCAGTCAGTGTTCAGGTAGACATGCCTTCATACCTCTCCAGTTTTTACTGCCACTGAGGCAGACATGACACACCCAAGATGTGGCAAGTGGGAGATGAGTTTAATATAGAGTTGGTTGATTTTCCAAGAGAAATGGGAGATTCAAATTTTTATTTGAAACTATTTTATCTCTGAACTGCTTTATTGGTGTATAATTGGAATACAATAAACTGTACCTATTTCAATTGTAAAATTTGATAAATTTTGACATATATACAACTGTGATACCATTACCACAATTAAGGTAATGAACATGTCACCCCCAAAAGTTTTCTCATACCCTTTAATCTCTTTTTCTTGTCCCTCCCTATTCCCTCATCTGCATACAACCACTGATTTGTTTCACATCAAATATTACTTTACATTTTCTAGAATTTTATATAAATGTAACCGTACAGTGTATGCTTATTTTTTGTCTACTTTCTTTCAGTAAGCATTGTTTTGAGGTTTATCAATGTTATTAAGAATATCAGTGGGTTCTTTCTTTTTATTGCTGAGTAATATTTCACTGTGTGGATGTAGTACAACTGTTTATCCTTCAGTTGCTGATAGACTTTTGGATTGTTTTCAGGTTTTGACTACTAAAAATAAAGCTGCTTTGGAAAAAAAAAAAAGAATCTTTAATGACCTCACAGAAACAGTTGCCTTGAGAAAGAAAGGCAACTCCTCAAGACTAAACCCCACCACTTATATTGCTTCCACATAGCCATTAAGAGTCAGGTTCTAGTATGACCCAGGGGAAAATTTCAAGATCTGAGAAGGAGATAGCACTTTTATCCAATATAATTTCAAGTTATTACTAATTAGTATAGGCAAAAGATCAGAACATTGCAGGGATGGATTTCGAGTTTGCTGGACAAAGGAAAATAGAACATAAGGTTAAATCAGGTAAAATTTATCAACAACAGTACACTTTCCTGAAATTTGACATTTAACGGGAAAGGTGAAGCAGCTTGAAGTAGCTGTAACAGGTTGCTAACGCCTGGATTAAATGGTTGCCTACATAAAAGAATTCAGATGTCTCAGAATTTCCCTGGAAAAATTTTTCTGTATCTCAGAAGGATGACTCCTGCACATTACATTTCCAAGTTTTCTTGTCCTCTGCCTTTCATGTAAATTCAGCCAGTGGGAGGCACCTAAGAGAGACTGGACAGCAGGAAGTAGAGAAAATCCAGGTTTCTCCTCCTCCTGTGCTTCAGTTGATTTCTATGGCAATGTCTGCATCTCCTGTGCTACAGTAGCCCTTCCAGACAATTGTGCCATGGTTGCAATATTTACCAAGTGATCTTGAGCCCTGGACACCGATAATACCCTGTTTTGTTCCTCTAGGCTTGGGGTGGTAACTGCTTCCTGCTGATATTAATCTGTGTTTCCCCACCTGTTCACATCAGCTGAATGGCCAATTCTCCTAAATTCTTTCTTAAATGCTTTTTAAAAGTATTTTTTCTTAAGTCCTGTTTTTGGTGATATCTTAACTGATACATAACTATGCTGAAAGCATAAGAGGAGGAGGGTAAGTGTGTGAGTAAGCAATGAGAGCTAAATATTCCTTCATCATAGTCTCTGCAGAAAACAGCTTATTCAAAGTAGTTGAAGAGAATTTAATGAAGGGGCTATTTATAGAGTTGAGGGCAGGATTAAGGAACACATTAGAAATGGTGATGTACCGAGGAACTAACAATAGTAGGAAGCTATTCCCATCCCTACAAAAGGTGGCAAGGGAGAGAGCCATGTTACTGGAACTGGAAAGACCTGTAACTATGGGAAAGGACCACCAAACAGAAGTTGTGGCCATAAGTAGGGGAACACAGTCACTATTAAACCGTAATCTGGCAGGGAAGGATCATCAGGGAGGGAAATTAGATACTTGACCTCTCTCTCTGCCTCTGCTCTTTGATTTCCTACCAATAATACCCTGTTGTCTTAGTCCATTTTGCATTGTTGTACAGGAATAACTGAGCCTGTGTAATTAGTAATGAAAGGAAGTTTACTTGGCCCATGGTTCTGAAGGCTGTACAAGAAGCATGGCATCAGCATCTGCTTCCTGTGAGGGCCTCAGGAAGCTTCCATTTATGGTGGAAGGGGAAGGGGAGCTGGCATCACATGATGACAAGAGAAAAGAAACAAGAGAGGGGAGGGTAGTACCAGACTCTTTTTAACAACCAGATCTCACAGGATTAAGAGTAGGAACTCATTCAATACCATGAAAATGGCACTAAGCCATTCATGAGGGATCCACCCATGACCCAAACACCTCCCACCAAGTCCCACCCCCAACATTGGGGATCAAATTCCAACAGGAGAGTTGGAGGGGACAAATATCCAAACTAACTTGGTTACCTGTCATTGGCCAAATGCAATTAAAGCCAAAGCCCAAGGGAGCCCTGGTGACCCAGTCCATAGAAGTCATCCTCCCAGGGTATAGAACCCAGCAGAGAGAGACAGAAGCTAGACTTAGAGAAGCAAACAGAGATTGACCAGCACACTCAACTTCTGAATTGAAAGTTGAGGGTGCTTGCTAATATTGATAAATCAAGAAATAGTTATAAAAATGTTATATATAAAAATAATATAGCTAAAAGAGTTGTTAAAAAATAAAAACGGAGGCAACAATTCAAATAAACTTTAAGGGCAACTGCTCTTAACCATATAAGTTAACATTCAGAAGTTTCAGGGATTAAAATGTGGATTTTTGTTTTCAGTCTGTCACAGCAAAAGGGAGCACTGTGAATAATTAATTACATAACAGCAACAGGTGCAAACCAGAATTGTCCCACACAAACTGGAATACATGGTCATCCTATTTGGAGACAAATTTGGGAACTTCAGATTTCTGAAATGTTGTTTCATAAATAACCATGAGACAGAATGGACAATGTTCACTGTCCATTCAAGAAGGCAGTTTACAGAGGAAGCAATTATCCTTGTGACAGAGGAAGGAAACTGCTTGTTTACATAATACCTGTGTGTGTATCTTGGTGGATGCAGCCCAGCATCAGCGTATGTGGATTTGGTGACTGTGTAGTAAGCAGCTTTCACAACCATATGCAGCAGCCTCAGGTAGACACCAGTTCTATAGAAGATAAGGCAAGGAAACTATAAAGAAGTTTGGAATTCAAAGAAGAGGTTGAATTTGAATCACTGATAAACACAGAAAGTATAGTGGAAATAGCTTATTTTGAAATTCCTAATTGAAATTGCTGTGAAGTTTAGGCCTTAAAGAATTTTCTTCATGATCAGTGGACACCAAGACTTGTAATGCAATCTTTTCGCAGTGTTCCTGTTAGCTGCTTCTTCCTTCCTTATCTCAGTTTCTCAACTGTCCATAGGTGATCACAACTTGGTATCAACTGTAAACTCTTCCTGAGAGTATACATTAATATCTGACTTTTTTCTTAGATTATCTATTTAAGCCCAAAAACTATTAGATAATTTCAACTATATTTTCAGCTTTATGTAGTGCAGATGCAGCTTAAATGTAAATTTCCTAAACTGTAAAAGTGCAAAGTAAAAAAGTTAAATACAAGACAAACACATTTTCCTACTGCTTCTTTTATAATTTTGTATAAACTGCTCCCAAGGGTTCAGTCAAAAATTTCTGAAGAGCAGAAATTAGTTTCCTTAATTAAAGTGAAATCTCTTCTTTAAGCAAAATAATTTTTTCAGTTCTTCTATTGAAAAGAACATATTTAGTTAAAGTTTCATAGGGAGCCATGATATTAATTTGGATAAAAAGCAAACTGAATCCTATTAGAGATGCTGCTTCAAGAACGATAGATAATCTTTATTACTCTATTCATACATAGCTATGACAATATATAGCATTGTTTTGAGTTGATAAAAATATTCTATCAGTTCCAGAATATGTAAATTCTATCATGTAGTTTCTTGATTTAATGCACACATAAAGAAAAAAGCAGATCAAAGCAAAACCCATTTTTCATATGGAAATGAAAAAGAATAAGAAATAGAGGTAACTAAACATGCTTTGCTCAACCCTGCAGCAAAGGATTGCACTACATTAGAAACATGTCTATTAGATTTTAAACCTGTTGATTGGCAGGCTATTTTTAGTATTGTTTCCTTTAGAGATACACCAAGTATGCCCACACATAATACGATTCATTTCTCAAATGCAGAAACACTTAAACTTGCGTAAAAACAAACAGCCTTCTAATCTCATGACATTTGGAAAACAGCATGTGGAAAAGAAATTAGAGTATGGATTTGACAGTAAAATAAAATGACAGCATTTGATTCCTTCATCTATCCTTCTTCAGCTTGAGGGAGATCTAAATTAAGGTGATAAAGAAGGTAAAATGAGCCAGCCATGCACACAGTGTCTTGGTCCATTTTGTGTTGTTTAACAGAATACCACAGACTGGGTAATTTATAAAGAAAAGAAATTTATTTCTTATAGTTCTGGAGATAAGAAGTCCAAGGTCAAGGGCCCACATGTGGTGAGGGCCTTTGTGCTGTACCATCCCATAGTGGAAGGCAGAAGAGCAAACAAGCATGAGAGACAGAGAAAAAAGCAGCTAAACTTATCTTTTTATCAGGAAGGAGCCCTTTCCTGTGATAACTAACCCACTTTCAGGATAATGGCATTAATCCATTCATAAGGGCGGAGCCCTCATGACCTAATCACCCTTAAAGGTACCACATCTCAACACTGTTACAATGGTGATTAACTTTTAACATGAGTTTTTGAGGGGACATTCAAACCATAGCATACAGCCATCTATTTCAAAAGTACTTCAATCTTAAATGTGACAGTAATTTATCTATTATTCCAACATTTTTCATAACTTGTAAACTGGAAAGTTTGCCTTTGTGACAAGTTACTGACAATAAGTTCAATTTCTTCCGATTTAGAAAAATCAAGTCTACTCAAGGTAACCTGTACTTATAACTTTGCATTTTTAAAGGTAGCAAGCCATTACAAGATATGACATTCTACCTCTATGGTAATGCAGTTAAAAGACTCCAAAACAACAATGCTAATAATAAAGTTTTGAAAGCAATTTTAACCCACAAAGTCAGGCAATGACCAGTAGGATTGATTTTACTTCACTGAGGGTGCATTAATGTGTCATTGCTTTGAGTCTCAGAAATAACAAATTTATTTCGCTATAAAAATAAAACAGTAATCCAACTATAGTTTTAAATTACTAAATTATTTCATGCCTATTTTATGAAATATTAGTTGACATAGATACTTGGGAACTACTCTAAAGTGCCAGGTTAATTTTATACAGCTCCTAACACTGTATCTTCTATTGGCCAACTGAATTCTTTTAAGTCTATTATTATAAAACAATGTTTCTTATAATGAAAGGACAGGTGTGTGTATCCTACTTTCTAAGGTGATAGTAAAGTATCATTTAGCCTTTTTATCGTAAGAACAGAAGTTGATCATATATTTCCTGTTGTTCAGAGAAAATAAGAAATAGTTTCTATATTCATGAATACTAACAGCAAAAGAGAAACAAATCATAGCAGGGAAAATGTTTGAATCTTTTAGAGTAGATACAATCCAACAAGTTCTTAAGGAAACACTACTTTCTCATTAAGTTGTTTTCTCAAATGGGGGAGGGAGGTGGCTACATTCAAAACTGAATAATTTTAATAAGAAAATCAAGGTAGCCAGATTTATGGCCTGCTAGGTGTTACGGTTTTGAAAATACCTATTATTACACCCATCTCTCCTTCTCCATCACCCACTGCCTCATTCTCAAAACCTCCTGTGTCCTAAAAATTTCTACAAGTTTGTTCTTTCTGTTTTTAACTTATAAATTTTGAAATTTTACAAAGTAGAGTTGCTATCACATATTTTCCATAGTTGCTGCCATCTAGTATATGGTATTCTAATATGTGATGAACAGGCTTGATTTAAAAATAATTTATTAATATCGTACCTCTTCTAAAATTAATATGTTGCCTACACCAAATAAATTTTCTAAGTTTGAAGTTCTAGGCCAAAAGGGACTGGGATGAAGTGAATTACTCAACCTACTATATATGGGACATATAATTGTTGATTTTTAAATAACTGCTATAATGACAATTTGAAGCTTGACCTTTTAAAATGGTGGTGGAAACATTAAGAATAAATATCTAACTCCTCTTCATCTGATAAAACATAGGCCTGGGACTTCAGGGTTATAACTGAAACAGTCATGAACTGTACAATAATGTCTTTAGGATGATTTTGCATCTAAATTTTATTAAATATAATTATTTTATCAAATCATTTCTCATATATATTAATATATATATTTCTCCTAATACAGGTTTTGTGCAGCTGTTCCCTGTTAGCCCTCAGGAAATGAAACTCCAATTGAACTAGATTAAAAAAATAATCCTCTGTACTCTGTAGCCTCAGTTTCTTTAACAAAACATACAAGATGATTGAGGTTCTGAAAAAGTAGAATCTTAGACAATGTCATTCAATATAGGTGTCAACATACTAACCACTGGACAGAAGAAACTACTAAAACATACATAGCTTTTATATTGTATTGCAGAATAAAAAGGGAGGACCTATGTTCTCTACTTGATGTATTTTCTTCTTTTCTAATGCCATTGAAGTGTAATAGAATAGCTTTTGTTGGGCTGTTTTCTGCCTGTAATAGAATCTTTGATTTATAAAGGTGCTGAATCACGTATTAGCCTTATTTCTCAGTATACACATAGGAGTTATTTCAACCAGAACAGAAGGGCTACAGCCATGATAGAATACAACAGCTGTTTAACATCACACAATAAAGCCATGCATAAGAAAGAGCTGTAAGGATTTCATTTTATTGATTTAATTTCAGAACACTTGTACGTTACAATGGCAATCATACCAAGACATTTTCATTTTAAGGGACACCACTGGCCCTAATTTAATGAGATACTGTCCTCAATGGAATTGAAGGGTCATATTTTGGAATTAGAAAATTCTTTAGAAAATCTGTTTTCCTTCCCCTTAATTTTTAGGGGAAGGAAATCAAGACCCAAAGAAGTTAAATGATTTGACTAAGATCACATGGCTGGTAAATAACAGTCCCTAACTAAAGCCCAGTTATGAGCCCCTTGATCATTTTACATTGCACAAATGTTAAGGAGAAAAATATCATGTAATTCAGTTCTTCCTATGTTCCACAGGAAATCTGAAGTTTAAAATATATGTGAGGAGCCAGTTATTCTTAGCAATTATGTGGTATAAAATAAAATGGATGGAAATCAATGGTATTTGTTACACTGAAAATTCTTATAGATTTTCTAGGTTTGAATGCTTGATTACATCAAGAAATTCAATATAGTGAAAGAGGATTCAGGGGCATGGGGAACATTTCTGCTGAGTAGGAATTCTTTAAGTAATTTTCTCAATTTCCTGGGCCCTTATTTTTCTAGTACTCTAATTTCCCACAATCTTAGTTAGGCTTGTCAGCATCCCAAAATCTGACGGAGAAAAAGAAGGAAACATTTTTAAGAAGATAAAAAGTGGTTGAGGAAAATTCTAGCAGAATAAAGTCATTAAACAAGATTGTTAACAGACCTAAACCTAAGGCATGAAACCTTAAGAATCCTAGAAGAGGATGTTGGGAAGACCCTTTCAGACATCGGTCTAAGCAAAGAATTCTTGAAGAAGACCCCCAAATCAATTAATGCAGCAACAAAAATAAAAAAAATGGGATCTCATCAAATTAAAAAGCTTCCGCACAGCCAAAGAAACTATCACTAGAGCAAATAGACAACCTACAGAATGGGAGAAAATATTTGCTCTCTACAGCTCCAACAAAGGTCTGATAACAGGAATCTACCTAGAACTCAAAAGAATTAACAAGAAAAAATCAAACAACCCCATTTATAAATGGGCAAATGAGATGAACAGAAACTTTTCCAAAGAAGACAGAATAATGGCCAAAAAACATATAAAAAAATGTTCATCATCTCTAATCATCAGAGAAATGCAAATCAAAACCACAATGAGACTCCACCTAACCCCAGTGAGATTGGCCTCTATTAAAAAATCCCAAAACAACAAATGCTGGCGAGGATGTGGAGAAACAGGAACACTGTTACACTGCTGGTGGGACAGCAAATTAGTGCAACCTCTGTGGAAAAGAATCTGGAGATTCCTCAAAGAGCTAAAAATAGAACTACTAGTTGATCCAGCAATAGCATTATTAGGCATCTACCCAAAAGTGCATAAGACATTCTGTTATAAAGACATCTGCACCCGAATGTTTATGGCAACACAATTCACTATTGCTAGGTCGTGGAAACAACCCAAGTGCCTGTCAATTCATGAGTGGATTATTACAATTTGGTATATGTTTACAATGGAATATTACTCAATTTTAAGAAATGACAGTGAGCTAGCACCACTTATATTATCCTGGATTAAGCTTGAACCCATTAATCAAAGTGAGGTGACACAAGACCTGAAGAATGGGCCCCACTTGTATTCGCCATCCAATTGGTTCTGACTCATTAACACTATGGTGCTCAAATGGTGGTGGTGTTCACTAGGGATTTGGGGGGTGGGGGGTAGACCCACATCTGAGAGATGTGGTGAGCGCTATGGAGGGGAGGGGCATGCTTGAATGTATTTGGGAATGGGAATTAGGGGTCTCAATAGGGGGAAGGAAATCCTCTGAAACTGATTTATGTGAATAGCTGTACAACTTGGTAAATTTACTAATAACCATTTAATTGTACACTTAAAATGGAGTAAAGGCATGATATATAAATTACACTTCAATAAAGAAAAAAAAGAAAAAAATCAAAAATAGAAAAAAGTGCTCATATTTTCCAAAGCATTTCATAACAAGTAGTATAACTGGTATTATAGTAACTAAGATCAAGTGAAAGGAATGGATTTAATTTACCCAAATTAATTGTTTCAGTTAGAGGGTATCCATGCTCAGTTTGGACATTAACACTAAAGCTACCATGCACATACCATTTTTAGCTGCAGTAGATGACAAGTCCTGATTGGCTGGACCCTGTCTCCCACCAAGTTAATGACACCATAAGCACTTGGGAGGTTAAGAAATCCCCTAACAAAGAAAAAGTTAAATGACCAAGAATACTTAGCAACAAATAATTGCAAAAACTGGATGATCCAAAAATTCTACCTTTCAAATCTGCTATAATTGGTAGATGACTAAACTAAGGGGTTGTAAAATCTACTCAGAAGTCACGTAAAAAGTAGTAGGTTTCAGAAAGTGAAAGGAGAGAAAAAGAAAAGTTAGATTACGGAAGGTGGGAGAGGACCCCCACAATTCAACATTTTATTTTATTTTGTTTATTCTTTTTTATTTCAGGATGTTATTGGGGTACAAACATTTTGGTTAAAAGTAATGCCTTTGCCTTGCCCAAACCAGGGCTAGAGGTGTGCCCTTCCCCATACAGTGTGCACTGCATCCATTAGTTGTGCATTTACCCATCCCCACCCCTCCCACCTGACCAACACCCAGTGAATATTACTACCACGGGAGCACCTTAATGTTGATCAGTTAGTACCAATTTGATGGCGAGTACATGTGGTACTTATTTTTCCATTCTTTTTATCACAAGAAGGATGAGCATAAGCTGTATCCAGAACAATATAAGAGGTGCTAGATCACCATTGTTTTTTGTAGTTGAGTAGTACTCCATGGTATACGTATACCACATTTGATTAATCCAATCATGTATTGATGGGCACTTGGGTTCAACAATATTTTAAATACAGAAAACAATATTACTCTAATGTGGCCATATTAACTAATTATGTTCATTACAAAAGCATTGTTTATAATAAATTGAAAACAAATTGAATATGCATCTGCAAATAAGTGACTAAATTAATGGATAAGTGACTAAGTAGATAAGTGATTAAGTTAATAATTTTGCTACTCTGAAATACTACACTTATAGTGAATGTGAGAGATCCAGATGTATTGACTAAAAGGGATGCTCTTGACATAGAGTTAAATTTTTAAAAAATCAAATTACACAATAATATATATATTTTTAAATTTCAACATATTATGGGGGTACAAATGTTTAGATTACATATATTGCCCTTGCCCCCCCCCGAGTCAGAGTTTCAACCATGTCCATCCACAAGAGAGTGTGCATCGCACTTGTTATGTATGTATATACCCATCCCCTCCTCCGCCCTCCCATCTGCTAGACACCAGATGAATGTTATTTCTATATGTGGACTTAGGTGTTGATCAGTTAAAACTAATTTGCAGGTGAGTACATGTGATGCTTATTTTTCCATTCTTGGGATACTTCACTTAGTAGAATGGGTTCCAGCTCTATCTAGGATAATACAAGAGGTGCTAGATCACCATTGTTTCTTATAGCTGAATAGTACTCCATGGTATACATATACCACATTTTATTAATCCACTCATGCATTGATGGGCACTTGGGTTGTTTCCACATCTTTGCAATTGTGAATTGTGCTGCTATAAACATTCAAGTGCAGATGTCTATTTTATAGAATGTCTTTTGTTCTTTTGGGTAGATGCCCAGTAATGGGATTGCTGGATCAAATGGCAGATCTACTTATATCTCTTTAAGGTATCTCCATATTGCTTTCCACAGAGGTTGAACTAGTTTGCAGTCCCACCAGCAGTGTATGAGTGCTCCTATCTCTCTGCATAAATGCCAAAATTTATTGTTTTGGGACTTTTTGATAAAGGCCATTCTCACTGGGGATAAGTGGTATCTTATTGTGGTTTTGATTTGCATTTCCCTAGTGATTAGAGATGTTGAGCATTTTTTCATATGTTTCTTGGCCATTATTCTGTCTTCTTTTGAAAAGTTTCTGTTCATGTTCTTTGCCCACTTTTTGATAGGGTTGTTTGATTTTTTTCTTGCTGGTTTTCCTGAGTTCTAAATAGATTCTAGTTATCAGCCCTTTATCGGACGTGTAGCATGCAAATATTTTCTCCCATTCTGTAGGTTGTCTGTTTGCTCTCGTGATAGTTTCTTTGGCTGTGCAGAAGCTTTTTCATTCGATCAGGTCCCATTTATTTACCTTTGTTTATTGATTTTGTTTATTTTTGTTGTTGCTGTGATGGCCTTTGGGGTCTTCTTCATAAATTCTTTGCCTAGGATAATGTCTAGAAGGATATTTCCAATGTTTTCTTCTAGAACTCTTATAGTTTCACACCTTAGGTTTAAGTCTGTTTTCCACCGTGTGTTGATTTTTGTGGGAGGTGGAAGGTATGGATCCTGTTTCAGTCTTCTACATGTGGCTATCCAGTTTGCCCAGCACCATTTATTGAATAAGGACTCATTTCCCCAGTGTATGTTTTTGTCTGCTTTGTCAAAGATCAGATGGCTATATGAGGATGGTTTTATATCTTGATTCTCAGTTCCGTTCCATTGGTCTATGTCCTTGTTCTTGTCCAGTGTCATGCTGTTTTAGTTACTATAGCTTTGCAGTATAGTTTGAAGTCTGGTAAATTGATGCCCCCCCATTTTATTCTTTTTACCTGGGATTGCTTTTGCTATATGGGGTCTTCTCTGGTTCCATATGAAGAGTAAAATTATTTTTTCTATATCTGTGAATAATGATGGTGGTATTTTAATAGGAATTGCATTGAATCTGTACATCACTTTGGGTAGTATAGACATTTTAACAATGTTGATTCTGCCAAGCCAAGAGCATGGTATGGTTTCCCACCTGCTTATGTCCTCTGCTGTTTCCTTCCTCAGTGTTTCATAGTTCTCCCTGTAGAGGTCTTTTACCTCCTTAGTTAAATATATTCCTAGGTACTTTATTTTCTTTGTTGCTATTTTGAAGGGTTTTGAGTCTTTGATTTGGTTCTCAGTTTGACTGCTATTCACGTATAGGAATGCTATTGATTTCTGTACTTTGATTTAAACTGAGACTTTGCTGAATTTGTTTATCAATTCCAGTAGTCTCATGGCAGAATCTTTGGAGTTTTCTAGGTATAAGATCATATCGTCAGCAAAGAGAGACAGTTTGACCTCTTCTGCCTCCATTTGGATGCCCTTGATTTCCTTCTCTTGTCTGATTGCTCTGGCTAGGACTTCCAGCACTATGTTGGATAGGCGTGGTGAGAGAGGGCAACCTTGTCTGGTCCCAGTTCTAAGCAGGAATGCTTTCAATTTTTCCTCATTCAGTATGATGTTGGCTGTGGGTTTGTCACATATGGCTTATATCATTTTTAGGTAAGCCTCATATATGCCTATTTTCTTAAGCGTTCTTATCATAAAAGGGTATTGAATTTTGTTGAATGCTTTTTCTGTATCTATTGAGAGGATCAAATGGTCTTTGTTTTTGCTTCTATTGATGTGGTGAATTACATTTATAGATTTGCATATGTTGAACCATCTCTGCATCTCTGTGATGAAGCCCACTTGGTCGTGATGGATTATTTTTTTGAAATGGACCTGAATTTGTTTTGCTAGGATTTTGTTGAGAATTTTTGCATCTATATTCATAAGGGATATTGGTCTGTAGTTTCTTTTTTTCTAGTTGCATCCTTTCCTGGTTTTGGTATCAGGGTTATTTGGCTTCATAAAATGTGCTGGGGAGAATTCCTTCCTTCTTGATGTTGTGGAGTAATTTCCACAGGATAGGCATGAGTTCTTCTTTGTAGATCTGGTAAAATTCAGGAGTGAAACCATCTAGTCCAGGACTTTTCTTTTTAGTAAAGATTTTTATTGCTGTTTCAATCACAGTATTTGATATTGGTCTGTTCAGGAATTCTATTTCTTCCTGGTTCAGCCTAAGGAGGCTGTGTTTCTAAGAATTTGTCCATTTCCTCCACATTTTCCAGTTTGTGTTCATAAATGTTTTTATAGTATTCATAGATGATATTTTGTATCTCCATGGTATCAGTTGTTATTTCTCTTTTTTCATTCCTGATGGAGCCTATTAGAGTTCTTTCTTTTCTGCTTTTTGTTAGTGTAACCAAAGGCATGTCAATTTTGTTTATTTTTTCAAAGAACCAACTTCTTTATTTATTAATCGTCCACATAGTTTTTTGTTGTCAGTTTCATTTAGTTCTGATTTGATCTTCTTAATTTCTCTTCTTCTGCTGGGTTTGGGGTCGGTCTGTTCATCCTTTTCCAGTTCTTTGAGAGGATTCATTAGATTGTCTATTTGTGATCCTTCTGTCTTTTGGATATAGGCATTTATGGAAATAAGCTTTCCTCACAGGACTGCTTTAGCTATGTCTCACAGACTTTGATAACTTATGTCTCCTTTGTCATTTAGTTAAAAGAATTTTTTGATTTTGATCTTGATTTCCTCATTTATGAAGTAATCATTCAGCAGAAGGTTGTTGAGTTCCACTACTTTGTGTAGAGATGAGAGTTTCTGTTAGGGTTGATTTCTAATTTTATTCCACTGTGGTCTGAAAAGATGTATGGTATAATTTCTATTTTTAAAAATTTTTTGGGACATGCTTTGTGACCTAGAATATGGTCAATCTTAGAGAATGTCCCATGAGCCGATGAGAAAAAAATGTATATTCAGTGGATTTTAGGTAGAATATTCTGTAAATGTCAGTCAGTCCCATTTGTTCTAGAGTTCTGTTTAAGTCTTATTTCTTTATTAATTTTCTGTTTTGATGATCTGTTCTGTGCTGTCAGAGGGTTTTGAAGTCTCCAGCTTTTATGGTGTTGCTGTTTATCATTTTGTTTAGATCAAGTAGAGTTTACTTTATGAATCTGGGTGTACTTAAGTTGGGTGCATACATATTTAGAATTATTATGTCTTCTTGTTGAACTGTACCCTTTACTATTATATAGTGACCGTCTCTGTCTTTCATTACTTTGGTTGATTTAAAGACTAAGTTATCTGAAATAGAAACCACTATGCCACCCTTCTCTTGGCTTGTGTTTGCTTGAAATATTGCTTTCCACCCCTTCACCTTGAGTCTGAATGCATCCTTGCATGTTAGATGTATCTACTGAAGACAGCAGATACTTGGCCTGAGTGTATTTATACATTTGGCTAGCCTATGTCTCTTTAGTGGGCAGTTCAGGCCATTCACATTTATTGAGAGAATTGATAGGTGGGGCAAATTTCTGTTCATCCTGTTGGGTTGAACTTTGTGGCTTTGTTTTCTCTATTGAGCCCTTGTGGTATCTGGCCTCTGACCTTTAGTTTTTGAGTGATTTTACATTCCTGAGTATTTATTGTGCTGATCCATGTGTAACACTGTTTTGAGTACTTCTTGGAGGGTTGGTCTTGTCTTGGTGAATTCCCTCAGTCTTTGCTTATCTGAGAATGTCTTTATTTCTCCTTCGTATACAAAAGTTAGTTTTGCAGGGTACAAAATTCTAGGCTGGGCATTATTCTTTTTGAGAAGAGTGAGAATGGGGCCCCAGTCTCTTCTTGCTTGTAAGGTTTCAATTGAGAAGTCTGGCATTATTCAGATGGGCTTTCCTTTGTATGTTACCTGCTTTATTCACCTTACAGCTTGTAGGAGGGCCTCTTTAGTGGATATTTTGGTCAGTCTGATGACTGCATGTCGTGGTGTCTTCCTGTTTGCAATGAATCTCCCAGGAGTCCTTTGAGCTTCTTGTACCTGGATATCTAGATTTTTTTCAAGGCCTGGGAAATTTTCCTCTATTATATCTTCAAATAGCTTATCCAACCCTTGCGTGTTTTCTTCTTCCCCTTCCAGTAGCACCATAACCTTCATGTTAGGTTTCTTCAAATAATCCCTCGTTTCTTGTAGGCTTTGCTCTTTTCTCTTATTTCTCTGCTCTATCTCTGTGACCGACTTATTTAATTGGAAGGTGTTATCTTCAATCTCTGAGATTCTTTCTTCTGTTTGATCTACCCTGTTCTTGAGTCTTTCCACTGTGTTTTGTATTTCCTTGAATAAATTCTTCATTTCTAGGAGTTCGGTTTGATTTTTCTTTTATATTTCAATTTCTTTAGTGAATTTTTCTTCCACGCCCTGGAGTCTTTTTTGTGGTTTCGTTGTGTTGGTTATCCATTTTTTCTTACATATCATTGAGTTTTCTTACAATCCATGTTTGAAATTCTTCTCCTGTCATTTTATTTTTCTGAATTTGGTTAATGTCCATTGCTAGGGAGCTGGTGTTTCTCTTTGGGGTGTGCTTTCCATTTGATTCTTCATACTTCCAGAGTTCTTTCACTTTTTCTTTCCCATCTGGATCAGCCATTGCTTCCCACCTTTCAGTTTTCGTTTGGAAAGTAACATTCCCTGTTTAGGCTCTGTTCCAGTAGATGCTGTTTAGGAGCAAGGCAGATCACAGCTGCTGCCTAACAGCCTGGATGTGTGTGCTTCTATGGTTGCTTGATCTGCTGCTAGGGGGAGCCAATAATATGTTGTTCAGGGTTCTTCTACTACCATTGGGTGGCTGCTCCTGATGGGAGGGGTTATTTGGGGAGCCTATTGTGGCCTCTTGCCAGGATTTTTGTTCCCTGACTACGGACCCCACTGTTGGAAACCATCCGGATATGAAAATCCAGCCCTAGAGTTATGATCCTATTGGATGACCTAAACCAGTCTGACGAGAGTGGGCCCCCTCCCAGCCAACAAGCTACAAGAAAGCAAGGAACTCAATCCTACAACCACAAAGAACTACAAAGAAGGAAATTCTGCCAAAAACCACATGAATTTGGAAGATGACACTGAGCTCTAAATGAGAACACAGGTGGCTGACACCTTGTTTACAGCTTTGTAAGACCCTGAGAAGAGAACCCACTTGAGCCACACCTGAAATCTTGACCCACAAAAACTGTGAGATGAAAAATGTAAATTATTTTCAGCTATAAAGTTTATGGTAATTTACTAAGTAGCAATGGATAACTAATACAAGTACCATGGGGGAAAATGAAAGAAAGAAACACAGAAAGGGTGAATATAAACACCTTGAGAAAATAATACAGTATGATAATTTATATGTTTATTTTCTGTTTTCTCTTTCAGCCGTCAATTTTTTTTTTTTTTTTGAGACATAGTCTCACTCTGTTGCCTGGGCTAGAGTGCCGTGGCATCAGCCTAGCTCACAGCAACCTCCAACTCCTGTGCTTAAGCAATCTTCCTGCCTTAGCTTCCTGAGCAGCTGGGACTACAGGCATGCACCAACGTGCCTGGCTAATTTTTTCTATGTATTTTTAGTTGTCCAGCTAATTTCTCTCTATTTTTAGTAGAGACGGGGTCTCACTCTTGCTCAGGCTGGTCTCGAACTCCTGAGCTCAAACAATCCACCCACCTCAGCCTCCCAGAGTGCTACGATTACAGGTCAGCCATTGATTTATTTCAAACCCTTTTCTTCCTTATATTTGGGGGGTTAGATTAATATAATATATATTAATCATATGTGTGTGTGTATATATATATGTGTGTGTGTGTGTGTACCTACCTTAAGATTCTCCCAATGTTTGTTTTGACTTTAAAACCTTAGCAATGAGATAATTATGGTAAAGGGAATTTTGGCTGAAAATCTTTAATTAAATTGAATACTACAGCAAATTGAAGGTCCAGTGTGAAGATATGTATATGATAAGAACAGGACATAAATTTCTTTGTTTTTAACTTTATTTGGTAATTTATATTTGGTAGCCATTTATAGTAATTATTTTCAGTACACATTATTAAATTTCAAATGGTGGCTCTCTGGTACAGAATAGCTTTTAGAAAACAGTCAAAATTGTTGATAACTTGGCAGAAGATGGGAAACGTGCTGTGTAACAACTACAGCAGAAACACAGAGGAAACATAGTTAACTTGTGATTATTAGAGTCCTTTAAAATAGGCATATCCATTATGCCTACTTGAGGAGAATGAATTATGTTAAGTAGTAAGAGATTTCCTCAAATCTAACATACTTTCAAATTTTAGATGTCATAAAATTATATTTTATTCCATGGATCTTGACCCTCTAAAGCAGGGGTCACCAAACTATAACCGTGGGCCAAATCCAGCTCACCACTTATTTTTGTACAGCTAACAAGCTAAGAATATATTTCACATTTTTAAATGGTTGAACAAAATGAAAAAGAATGTATCTAATGACATGAAAATTATGTGATATTCAAATGTCTGTGTCAATAATTAAAGTGTTATTGGAACGCAGCCACATACATTCTTTTACATATTGTTTATGGCTATTCATGCTACAATAATAGAGATGAATAGTTGAGACACACACTGGATGTGACCTGGAAAGCCAAAAAATATGTACTACGTATCCCTTTTTAGAAAAAGTTTGCCAATCCCTTCTTTAAAATATGTATTGAAAACTATCCCTAAAAAGAAAGAATGCATGCATATATTATATGTACATGTTATGTGTGTGTGTGTGTGCACATGCATGTATACCTATCGTCCTATTTTTGTCTTTAACATATCAATTTAATATATTCAGTTGCAATCAAACATCACCTTCAGTAAATACAGGTGATTCTTCATACAGCTTCACTCTCTTCTCTCTGGGGATTCCAGGGTACAGTCTTCAACCTTGGGCTCCATTATTGTTTTCTTTGTCGCTTTCTTTGTGAATGGTTCATGCCTTGTCCTGAGTGCACAAATCTCCAAGACATTCCTGCAAGCCATAGCTCTGCATTGCACTGTGCAAGAGTGCTTCACACCATCTGGGTGATTTCTTTACAAAATCCCTGCAGGGGTGAGGAATTGTAAATCATTGATTGGCATTTCCAAAGGGTTAACAAAAGGGATGGAATTTCTATTAGCATTACATGAGGAAGAGAAGCCAGCCCCCATCTTCCCTGTCTGGAGATTTCCATAGGATGATGTCTCTATAAAATGGAAACAGGCCCGCCCACATGGAAGATAAAGTTGCCAATGGTAAAGATTGGAAAACTCCAATAAAATTACTCTAAGAAACACGCAGGCATTATGGCTATCTTTTACATGTGAAAAGGAAGGATAGAAAATCACAGGAGAGAGGTGAATTAACATATTTTTGCTGCAGAGGACATCAGGCTGCTATGATTGTGACAAAATGATTTTGAAATATGCTTGAGATTTTTTTGATATTTGTCTTTTCAGACTTCTCTGACACATATGTTCATTTGTAATTTCTTATGTGAAACATGGAGACATAACAAAATACATTTTAAGATGTGCTGTTTTTGCAAATAATCATTTGTATTTTTATTCTTTACTGAATTTTACAACCTTAATTTTACTAATATGTAAAGTAGGAAAACAAAATACAGAGAAGGAATTTTTAAAATAGATTTTATTGTGTATATTTAAGGTTATAACATGATGTTATGACATACATACAGATAGAAGCAATTCTTTTATAAAAGTAATACTTCATATAAAATTCATACAAGTCCTCTACTCTAACCTCTCTGGCCCAAAAGAAGATGTTCTTCATCACTAATCCTGTCGATACCTGTTGAGAAACAGAAATGATTAGAGTTCTTTAAGAGAATAATGTTACAGGGGTGCCCAGCCAGGGACCCAGAATTTTATCAATCTCTCCTGGACCAGGAAAATCTTTTCTATTACCTTCCCAAGGGAGGTACATTAAGAGGTACAGAAAAGTAAGACACCCTTTCTTTTTCAATGGGGCTCTTAGTCCTAAACCTCAAAGTAGAGCACTGCAAAGTAAGCTAGACCACCTGGAGGATTCCCTAATCTCTTGGCCAGAAGAGCAAATACTTACAATCCGGAATCAAAGCAGGGCCAGTGGACTTCACTATTTTAATTAGGCAAATTGCACCCAATAGTCAAGTTAAATTAAAGCCCTTAGTTTCCACTTCTATGAATAAGAAAAAATACGTGAATGGAGAAAAAATATAGAAATGCTCAGGTGAGGCCAAATCGGAGAGCACAGAGAGAGTAGAGAAAGATCAAGTTCATTAGAGCAAGCTTTTTAAGTACTTAGACACAATCCAATAAGGATTGACTCACTATATGAAAATCGCAACTCTTTACTAAAGAAGAAATAATGAGGAAAAGAAACCTTAAGATGAGCAATAGTGATTTCCTAATGAGGTAGTTACCTATTTATTTAATTTTTTTAAATTTTAATTTACTTATTTTTAATTGGCAAATAAAACTGTATATATTTATGGTGTACAACATAATGTTTTGAAATATGTATATACTGTGGAATGGCTAAATCAAGCTAACTAATATATGTATTACCTCACTATTATTATTTGTGGTGAGAACACTTAAAATTTATACTCTCAATGATATTAAAGTATATAATACATTAGAATTAGCTATAGTCACAATGTTGTACAATAGATTTCTTGAACTTACTCCTGCTGTCTAACTGAAAGTGTATATATTTTGACCAACATCTGTCCAATTCCCCGCCTCCGCAACCCCCAGCCCCTGGTAACCACCATTCTACTCCCTGATTGTATAAGTTCAACATTTTTAGATTTCACATATTAATGGAATTATGTGGTATTTGCCTTTCTGTGTATGGTTTATTTCACTTAACATAAACGTCTTCCAGGTTCATCCAGGTTGTCACAAATAATGGGATTTCCTTCTTTTTTAAGGCTGAATAATATTCCACTGTATACATACATCACATTTTATTTTTCCATTGATCTGTTGATAGACACTTAGGTTGATTTCATGTCTTGGCTATTGTGATAGTGCTGCAATAAGTATGGGAATGCAAATATCATTTGGACATACGGATTTTATTTCCTTTGGACATATACCAGTAGTGGGATTGCTAGATCATTTGGCAGTTTTATTTTTAATGTTTTGAGGCAACTCTATACTGTTTTCCATAATGGCTGGACTGATTTACGTTCCTACCAACAGTTTATAATAATTCCCTTTTATCCACATCCTTACTAACACTTCTTATCTTTTGTCTTTTTGATAATAACCATTCTAACAGGTGTTGTAACTGTACCAGATCGATCTGGCTCAACTTTTATGTAACAAAGTTGTGAGCTGTTTTTCAGTTGCCATGGACCCCCAGGTTGAAGGTCACATTACCTGAGCATGGCCAGATGAACAAAGCATGCAAACACAAGCAGAACTTAAGTGCTCTCACAAGGCATGGGGATTGAATTAAGAAGCGGACACTTCATGGCAGGATCCAGGATCCAATCAGATCAAGCCCTAGTGTCACTCCATGGCAGGATCCAGTCAGATCATGCCTCCCGGCATCACCTCATTGCAAGATCCAATCAGCAATGGATTGGATCTCATTATCCTATGATTATAAAACCAGCCAAACCCCCCTGTTTGGGGATACACTGCTTTGGAAACTATTCCTAGTGGGCTCCTTACTTATGCCAAGTAATGAAATCTTCTTGCTATAAATCGGCTGTGTCTATTGGCTTGATAGCTGTCAAGAAAATGAACCCATCTGTTTGGGAGGTAACAGTGTGAGATTGTTTATTTCAGTATTTGGAAATTTCTCCTTTTATTGATCCAAATTCTACCTGTCTTTCCTTTGTAACTTCCTCTCAATGACTGCTTCTAGCTCTGCCCTCTGGATGTATACAGGTAAAGTCAATGCAGTGGTTGTTCATGAAACTGCTGATATTGCAGGATTTATCCTTTATCACCAGAGGTGAAAAACTTGATCTTTACTCCCACCCCACACATATACTCAGAGAGGTAGCAAAAGGTAACATCTGTATCCATGAGGAACCCTGGCGTTAGGAAAGTACAGTCTTTTAAAGGGCACTGCTGGTGAACCTGCCCAAAGTTTGCTCTTGAGGGAGACATTATCTTTATGATTCTGCACAGCAAACACATCTGCCCTCTGCCTCCTGTCCCATAGAAAGACACTATTTCTATCTTCCAAGGCTGTTTGCTATACAAACATCCTTGAAAAAATAGTCCATAACAAAAGCTGATACAAGATAAGTATACACACAAACTTATGTACACATACATAATGTGTATATTCTTCACATTCAGCAAAATTAAATTTTACATACATTGAATATATATATATATAATGAAATGTTTTCCTCTACAGACATCTTTTCTTGTCAGGATACCTCATTATTTTTTGCAACTACATAGTATTCCATAGTATTTATATTCCATGATTTATTTAAAATTTTGAACTATTTCCCTATTAATGAACTTTTAGATTTTTCCCAGTATCTTATTATAAAAATGCTAAAAAAGAAGTTGTACATATATCTTTATGTGTCTGTGTATTTCTATAGCAAAAAAATATATAAATGGCATTACTTGTTTAAAAACATATGTAATGAAAAATTTGAAAGACATGTGCAAGTTTCCTGTGTCAATTTATTTCCCCTCAACAGTATATGAGAGTATCCAAATGCTATTTTTCTATATATGCTAACGTGCTTATATGTCCCCAAATAAGGATAAACTTGTGGGGAGACATGATTTAAAATTAATATTTTAAATAGTACTTTTGGTTTTAATGCAATTTTGTTCTCTCTACTAGATTTATCCTACACAAACCCTGGAAGCTGGCCATTATTATTTCCAAATTTAGATGAGCCAAGTGAGGCATTTCAATAAATGAGCTATGGAAAAGAGAAACATAATCAGAATTTCTAGCGCTAATTTCTTATATTTTTTGTATTCAATGCTTCTGGCTTTCCCTGACACAAATAAGGTATATGCAATCCATTAGTCTATACATCAAAATGAATGCAAGAACTTCCTACGGGAGCATTTCTAGAATGTATTTCATCCCCCAAAGGCAACTTTGCTATACAGCTTCACCACATTTTCCAAAACTGAGTTTCATGGCAGTGCACTTGAAATTAGGGATTCATATTGAGCCTGAAGTGAACTAAAACTTCAAGTTTGTTTTGTGTTGCTGCTGTTTTTGTTATTGTTGTAACATAATCTACCACTAAATCTAGGTTTTCCCAATCTGTTTATGTATGCAATTGATTTTTTTTAATCCTGAGTGAATGTCTTAGTCATTTTGGGCTACTATAACAAATTACCATATACTTTAGGGGCTTAAGCAACAGAAATTTATTTCTCATGGTTTTGAAGGCTGAAAGTCCAAGATCAGGGTGCCAGTATGGTTGGGTTCTGGTGAGGGCTCGTTTCTGGATTGCAGACTGCCATTTTCTCTTTGCATTCTTCCATGTGGAAAAGAGGGAGAGAGTTTTCTATGGCCCCTTTCATAAGGGCACTAATCCATTTATGGGGGATGCACCCTCACAACCTGATTACATTCCAAAGGCTCCACCTCCTAATAACATTGCAATGAGGGTTAGAATTTCAACATATAAATTTGGAGGGGGACACAAACATTCAGACGACTGCATTCCACTGCTGGCCTTCCAAAATTCATGTTCTTCTCACATGCTAAATATAATAATTCTATCTCAACAAACCCAGAAGCCTGAACTCATTCTAGCATCAACTGTAAGGTTCAAAGGCTCATCTAAATATCATCTAAATCAGATATAGGTTTGACTCAAGGTACACAAAAATGAATCACCTTGCTAATTTCTAGCTTGCCAAGATTTTTTGACACTTGATTCCATGATCTATCATATTAACTGACTCTTCATTTCTGCATCATCCATGCATTTAACACACGTACATCATTTCCATGAATTCATTCAACTCATTTATTAAAATGTTGGTCAGGACATATCTAAACTCAAGCATATGTCTGTGCCACCAACATCTTATCTGAAGGTGGACATCATTCTGTTTATGAATCTGTCTTGCTTTTCAGTAGAGCCATGACCCTAAATTAAAATTAGTCTGATGTCACTACCCCAGGAATGGCTACATGAGATGATTGTGGCAGGAAGAAACACTAATGGAAGGGAGAAAGCTATTTTTCACATAGATCTATAGTTAAACAGGCCTCATGGGAAAGGTAGTAGAGAAGAACAGCATATAAATTGAATTAAACTCTCATAAAATAAGATGCCTTTAATTTATTTTTTTCCTGAGCATCAGTGTAATGAATAATTTAAAATGCCCATTCTCTTCTTAGATTTGCAGAAAGCAGTGAATTTATCATATCCACTTGGCAGCTTTATTAGCTACTATTGTTTCTTTTTTTCAGAGAGGTCATTCACCTGCTGAATTATTATTTTTATCAGTTTGGTAATTATATTTTGATGCTTTTATTTGCATGATTATATTCAAAGTTCTCATGTCTAATAAATGCATTGAATGCATAAAATGGCAGAATGATAATATTGGATATGAAGGAAATGAGTACTTTATATGCCCATATGTAATTGTGGTCTTAATTAAAGGCTGGTCCATAAGGAAAACTTTAAGAACAAATCCATTTTCTTTAATTTTTACTTAGACATTTCCTATTTTCAAAGTGAAGAAAGAACTTCTTTTTTCCTCAATTATGCTGTCATTGAGAAAACATTTGATTCTTAAATTAGCTTTAGTGACAGGGAGAGGACCAAAGTTATGTTCTTAAATATTATAATTAAGTTAAGCCCACGATGATCATAGCAAAGCAGTGAGCAAATCTGTGACATATCCAAGCTTAAGGGAATAAATCCATTACAACTACATCCCCAAGGCACTGAGGAATATTGTCTCAGGCAATATCAGAAGGACAAGGCAATCCCAAATCTTTCAGTGAAGGTGGACAGAGCACAGTTACAAGAGAGGTCTCTGAAGCCCATGGATGTCACTTACATACCTAATATTCAACGCCAAGACCTGCTTAATAGGACAACACTTTTTGGCCAGTTGCTGCTCTTTAGGGACCTCACTGCATGGTTCTATTATATACCTAAAATCCTATTCAAAATTAAAAACCCAGATCATGGTTCCTCTACCAAATTCATTCATATTTCAAAAAATAACATCAATGTGAGCATCATTCTTGTCTATCATGATCAAGTCTAGTATTTACAGAGTAGTGGGGCACACCATTGCCATTCTTCCTGCATGCAAAACAATATATAACAAATATTCCTCCTAGATAATTTATTTATTTTTTTCACTTCCTTCTTTAATTTTATTTTATTCTCTCTTTTCTGTTAGAAACTATTAATTCCATGCAATAACTATGTAGTTTAATAATATAACTCTAAGTATTGTGACAGTACGAAGGAGATCACTATGCACTAAAAGTATTTTTGTGTGTGGGGGATAAATGGAAATATAGCATTATGTGCATAATGTTCTTTACTTATGGATTTATAAACATTTGTCACAAAATCACTAATACTAAAGGGCTGAAAGGGACCTTACGTATTTTTTTCCTCTTCTACGGTATTTGTTCAGACTTTTCTAACATATATGTGACTTTATTAGTTTTAGGAATTTCTGCCTTCTCTTCCGGACTTAATTTTGTGAAATTAGACTATGGCTTAATTGATCACTTATTTCCCAATAGTTTCTACAATGACTGGCAAATAATAGGTACTCAGTGAATGTTAATCAATTCCTCTCTATTTAAAATAAAAGAAATAAAGCCATAAAAAATTGATGTGACTTGTGGTGGCTCATAAAACTACTCAGCAGGGAACCTAGCCAAAGCCTTGGGGCCCCCCCGAAAATATCTTGTGTTGTTTACTTATTACATTGGATTTGAATCTTGCCTTGCCACCTTAACTTGCCCTTAAGGACACAGACCATGTATTGAAATTCCAAAACATTGTCTTCATTCCTCCAAGTGCCCAATTCCAATCCGAATACCTGGCTCAGGGATAGCTCAAGTTCTTTGGGGAAAAAAAAAAATATGTACTGCTTTGTTCTAAAAATTGTGTTGTTAAAAAATGCTTTAATGAAAAAAACACTTTATGGTCAATCCCAAATGCTATATGGTAAATTTCTCACCCACCATTTTTTTTTTGCCTCAAATTGCTCAGATTTCTATAAATCTCAGGACTATGTAGAGATTATTAGATAATAATTTTTATGTACTATTTGTTAGTTCATCCAAAAGAATATCTATGCCTCTAATTGCCTACTTTAAGTAGTTCTCAGCTCTTGAAAATTTGATAAAATCAAATCTTTGTAGTAAATGTCACCATGACAATATATACCCCCCTTAGAGGGAGAAAAATACAAACAAGAACCACAGGAACCTAAGGAACAAAGTGAAACACACAGATCTGCAAAAATTGACATAATAAAGTGGAAAATTATCCATTTCTCCTTATTATGCAAAGCACCTTCAAGAATATTATTATTCTAAAATGCTAATCCTACTCAGTACCCTCAGGCCTTGCCCTAATCCCCTACAGAGCAATTCTCCCTGACAGTGGGCAGTAGTTCAGTCACCAGTAGGCAAGAGCATAAAACTGATAAACATAAATCCCTCAGCCCTCAGCCAGGGAAACAATAAATAACTTCAACGGATATGTAATTAACAGACTGCTCAACAAGTACTCTGAGCTCCCCAAGCAGGGATTTAAATCCAAATATGCAACAGTATGTCCTCAGCAGATGAAAAGCACAGATGGAAGAGAGAACCAAGATAAAACCATACAGGCTCCCCAAAATTCAACAAGGGGCTTAGGACACAGTAATCATATCAATCTCTCCCAAATTCTAATACTTGGCTACTCTTAAAAGTCTGCTTAGGTCTAGCCAACAATTTTACACACTTGCGTGGAAAAGAAAGTCTAAATGCAGGGGATGGGGAGATAGTATAGGAAGAAAAGACACACATTCTTAAGGCCAGCATACCTGTTTTGTTTTGTTTTGTTTTGTAGGATATTAGATGTAAAATTTACTTCTGGCTTCTGAGAATTGTTTTGTAGCCATGAAGCTTTCAAAAATCTTGTATACCTAATTCAAAGCCTTTAAAATTTATGTTATAAAATTTATTACAGTGTCCTTATAAATCAGCACTTGGTAGTAACAAATTATCAGAATGTGCTATATATTAAAAAGATAAATCAGAATCTAATAGTAAAGAGAGACGTGTTTTCAAATCCGACAGCTAAAAGGCTAACTGATGGGAGCATTTGTAAATTCAGCAATGATTTACAGCAGGGCTCTTAGTTAGAGTGTGTAAATCCAGCAAAAGAGTTTGCATGTATCAGATGGGACTTTAGTCCATTGTTTATAAATCAAAAAGTTAATGAAGAGTCAGGGGGCTGTAAATTCAGATAGTAAATTAGAAATTTTAGCATTTGATTTATAAATAAGTAACTTTAAGAATTATATATATATAACTAAACAGAAAAAGAAATTGCACTTAAAGAAAGTGAAGGTTAGCATTTATAAATCACAGTTATAAATAAAAAGACTATATGTTTATATCACCAATACCAATTTAATCAATTCTGAAACTCTGCATTCCATAAGACCATATCAGGGATGTGCCCAGCAGAATGCCAATACTTACCAACTTCAGTGAGAGAATTAGCTTGTTCTTATTCTGTTAACTTTAACAGGGAAGAATTATTTTAAATACAGTATTTACATTGCAATATTTTTTCTACAACAAAAGGACAAAAAATGATTAATAGCATATCATAACTTGAAAAGACCGCATCTAATTATAGACAGGAAGTTCAAAGATCTTCCTTTTCTCTTGGATGCATCATTTTTTTAAAACCTTATGTAGGGACAATTTTCTCACATTTTGCTTTGTTTCATAACTTCTCCTCACAACGGAACTCAAGGCAAGCACGTGTCATTTCAAGGGAAGGTTGTTCAGCCCTCATGTGGCCATTTCACACAAGCCACAGGCTGTGACACCGAAGCAGATGAGCTCAAGGGACCCTCACATGACCTTCTGTCTGTCTATTCCCAAATCTCTCCTGAGAGGAGAGGGAAGACTCATCACAAAAGAACATGAGAGAAGCAGAACCAAGGGAAATTAAAAACAGAGGGCTAAGAA
>CAUYRT010040077.1:0-11569 GCA_963574885.1 Lepilemur ruficaudatus
CTCAAACTCCTGGGCTCAAGTGATCCTTCTGCCTCAGCCTCCCGAGTAGCTGGGACTACAGGCATGCGCCACCATGCCCGGCTAATTTTTTACATATATTTTTAGTTGGCCAATTAATTTCTTTCTATTTATAGTAGAGACAGTGTCTCGCTCTTGCTCAGGCTGGTTTCGAACTCCTGACCTTGAGCAATCCGCCCGCCTCGGCCTCCCAGAGTGCTAGGATTACAGGCGTGAGCCACCACACCCGGCCACCATATATTTATTTTTAAAAAAAATTCTTTGCCCCCTCCATTAAGCTCCATGACGGTAAGAGATTTTTATCTATTTTGTTCATTTCCAAATCCCCAGTCCCTGTTAAATTGTAGGTATCAACTGATTTATGGAACAAATGAATAAATAAAATACTCAAAGACTTGTATAATCTGCCTCCCTCTCCCTTGTCCTTCCAGGTTTATCCTCTGCTCTCCTGGCCTTCTTGGTACATATTAGATCCTGGTCTTTTTTCCAGTTCTAGTTTTATAGTATGTTTCTTCCTGTCTCAGAGCCTTTATATGTTTTATTCCCTCTGCATGGAATACTCTTTCTTTCCCTACCCCTTTCTCTTCCTACCCTAGTTCACTTGTACTCATCCTTCAGACATCAGCTCAAAAGTCCATGTTTCAAAGAAGCTCTGGATTAGGACCCCTCCTGTATTCTCTCTCTTAGTCATGCCATTTGATATTCTGTCTCATGAACTAAACTGAAAACTCCACAAGGACATGAGCATTGAGTGTACTGCTTGCCAGCGTTGTTTCTGAATAATGAACCCTTAATAAATGCTTATTGAATGCTCCAGCTCTAATATTTTACGTCAAGGAAGTGGCAGGGCTTTTTTAAGGTTATCTGTGGTTAGGAATGGAAGCCTATTGGAAAACTTCATGGTATTGAATCAAGCATGATTAATAAGAACAAGACAACACAGCATCATTGGTCAAATATGGGTTAAAAATGAACTTTGTATATCATAATTGACATTCTGTGAGGAGATATGAATCCATATAGGATCTGGCACAAGAAATTCTGGTTTGAAGTCACTGCAAAAATGTGTATATTGACTGGTATTCTTGTTGACATGTAAGGCATGTAAATACCTAGTACATTTAGTTGCTTTGATATTTAACATCCAAAAAAAGTAAAAGATTGACTAACTCTTTTCTTAGGCAATAGTTAATCTTGTCAGTAGTTTTACTTTTGAAAAAGTACTTGGATAAAGTTATCACTTTTTCATTTTTAGGATTGTTTTGAGGATTAAATAAAGTAATGTATATGAAAGTAGTTTAAAGTACATGTTCAATTTATTATTATTGTGATGTTAGGCAAGTATGTTCAAGATTCTTGTTATGTTTACTCATTCAAAAATGGGGATAAAATTAGTATTGACCCTAATGGGCTAGCTATCATGGGAATTAGATGAGATAGTAATGCATGCATTCAAAGAGCTTGGTGTACTGTAAATCCTGGCAAATATTCACTGTTTTGTTAACTATTATTATTTCCAATCTTTTTAAGTTTAAAGTCTTCGATTTTTAAGTCATTATAAAGAATCTGAGTTCTTTCATTAGAATTCAGGGTCTAGTCTCCTTTGTGACTTTTGCATTTTAATTAAATACTTTATGCTTGTTATTTGAACTCCTTTAAAAAGGATAAATGGTATTTGTACAGCTAATTAGGGTTGTGAATAATTGATGTTTTTAAGAAGCTCACAAAGAAAACACCAAAATCTGTTGCTAAGTAGAACTGAATAATCTCCTTCCTAAGGGACCTTTTAAAACAGGATATATGTACCATTGTTTATTCCTGGAATGATTTGGGTCAGTTTCTTCTTTTTATGTTTATTTTTTTTATTTTTGTTTTTTGGGAAAGGGTCTTGCTTTATCACTCAGGCAGGAGTGCAGTGGCATGATTATAGCTCACTGAACCTCAAACTCCTGGGCTCAAGCAATAATCTTGCCTCAGCCTCTTGAGTAGCTGGGACTACAGATGGGTGCCACCAAGCCTAGCTAATTTTTCTATTTTTAGTAGAGACGAGGTCTCACTTTTGCTCAGGCTGTTCTTCAACTCCTGACCTCAAGCATTCCTCCCGCCTTGGCCTCCCAGAATGCTAGGATTACAGGTGTGAGCCACGGCGCCTGGCTGATTTGGGTCAGTTTCTAATACTGGGAGTCATCGCATGATTCTGACAGGAGTATTGATATCCTTTGATCGTCATTCTTTGGATGATGAGTGAGGTCTGCTGTTGTTCTTGCTGCTGCCACTACCACAACTGCTGCTTCTGAAGGGTGCTCTCATTCCTCTGTCTTCTTTGCATGTTGGCTAGTGGCGTAGATCTATTCTCTTCTCTGATTTGATATGTAGTGAACAGAACAAAACATAATAGAGGATGCCTCAAAGTCATCCCTACTGCTTTGCTTTGTGCCTGGAAATAGTGGATGCTCACTAAATGCTCATTGTGTTTGAAAGGCAGTAAGAACCAAGGAGAGATTGATCATATGGGGAAGTGATATTTAAATGTGTCTCAAAAACCTGTAACTGTTGTAAAAGAGAACTGTGGGCAACAGAGATCAAAACACATTGAACACATTGAATAGGCTCTAAAATAGAGCCTCTCTGCAGTTTTGTGCTTCTTAGTGCTATTACACTTAATGCTCTGTATATTTGTAAGAATGATTCTGGGATACAGTAACTGACAAAAATAAATGTCAATATATATTCTCTTTCAGATTTACCAAAAATTTGTCTCCTGATAAGATCAATCTAAG
Source organism: Lepilemur ruficaudatus (assembly GCA_963574885.1). NCBI lineage: Eukaryota > Metazoa > Chordata > Mammalia > Primates > Lepilemuridae > Lepilemur > Lepilemur ruficaudatus. Next base: position 2,799 of record CAUYRT010040077.1, read on the forward strand.
TACCCTTAAAGGAGAAGGTGAACTGAAGAATTTGGAATTGGATGAAGAGGTGCTCCAGAATATGTTGGATTTGCCGACGTGGCTTGCTATCAACAAGGTGTTCTGTAATAAAGCATCCATTAGGGTGAGATTTTTATCTGTGATTTGATATCTGTGGAATGCCTTTTATGTTTTCATTCTACATTTCATGTCTATCATTTAAAAAAATGTTACATATAATTCTATAAAGAAGCATTTTTATTAACATAATTTGGAAAGAAAAATGGCTTTGCACAAATGATTACATGACTGTATGCCTTATGTAATTGAAGTCAGTTATTAATTAATACTATACAGGTCTTAATTTTTGTTTAAAATTTAATTGTATTAATATTTTAAATAAAATTGTCAATTAATGGTTTGTTAATAAAATAATTGCTTCCATTTGGTACATATTTAAAGATCTTTTTCATAGGATATGTTGTCAGATGGGACAATTTAAATTTGTAGTGAGTAAATACTTGATTTCAAATGAAGACATAAGAACCAATAAATTCTTTCTCTACACATAGTTGTATTTTTAATTTTATCCCCTTTTAAATTTGTTTTGTTCTCGTTTTGAGATTTTTGAAGTTTTCTATTTACTATTATTATTATTCCTACTTACTATAACTTATTCTACTTATCTTTGTCTCTAATCATATGACATTTTGTACCATTCTTGCTCTTAGAGACCAGGCTTAGTTTGAGAGTCTGCTCAGTAGAAATACTGCATCCTAATTTGTTTCATAAATTAAAATTTGAGCTACTGAGAAAAGATTATGGAAAAGATTCTCATGTCCTTTAATCGTCATGTTAAATTATTGTTCTATCTTCCATAAAGCCAAATATTTATAAGACTTGATATTTTTAGAGCAGAATATAGTTGAACATTATTTATTTGATATTGCCTACATTTTATATTAATGCTTTCACTTTTGTATTTTGTCTTGCATATTTATAAAACAATTGGGAAAAATTCCAGGGTTAAGCACTGATTGTTAAATGAACAGGATACTGATTATGCTTTGCTGGCAACTCTTACTTTAAATTATGAAATGAAAATGTGTTTTAAGGCCTGGGAAAAAAGATACTTCAAAGAACTTGAAAGTTCCTATTTAAGAGGATGACTAAGAAAATACAGCTAGTAATATTTTCTTATATAAAATGGTTATATCTGATTTCAAAAGTATAAATGAGTTGCTCAGGTTATTATTTTGCAATTTAAGAAAAATTCATTGGATGTAATTTGATATGTCTGTCACTGTATTAAGAGAGCAACCATGTTGATGTTGCTTTTTTTTTTAATGATTCATTTCAAAGAGATATTTTTATTTGTAGATCCCATGGACAAAACTGAAAACACATCCTATCTGTTTGGTGAGTTCTGAAACCTCCTCAGAAGTAAACATATTAATATATTCACATTATCTAGCTACTCTGTTAATATTAATCTTTTTTTTCATGGAAGCATAATTTCTTGGGTTTTTCACTAATTAGCTTTCTTTCATTTGCTTTTGATGGAACTTAGTTTTCTCAGCTGTTAAATGAGAAATTTAAACATCAAAAATAGGATCTTTAAAGTTTTTCAGATCTAGAATGTTCTAAGTTAGTATATTATTTTATTACATCATTTAACTCTTTATCGACATACTGTGAAATTATTTTTTTAATAACATTTCATCCTGACCTTTGTGAATTTCTGTTTTTACTGATCTAGTAGATTAAGTAATATGTTCTTTAGTATAATTTGCATTTAAGGAAAGTTGAAGAAAATTGATCACTTGGTCATTTATTGATTCACTCCATAAATATTTATTGAGTCCTGCCCTATGCCCTGAGAGAACTTATCTTTTAATAGAGGAGACTAACAACGAACAAGTGAACAAATGAGATAGTTTCAGATGATAAGTACTGTATATAAAATAGGAAATAATGACTGGAGTTATGTTAGTGATGACTGCGAAGGACAGGAGATCTTTCTTCAAGGAAAAAAGTATTACCCTAAGAAAGAACTTTTTCTGTTATGGGAGTGTTTATTTTTTTTCACATTTCCTGCTTATTTCTTATTTTCTGTAGTTTTATGTCTTATGTCTCAGATCTTAAATGGGGATAAGATTTTTAAGGGTGATTAGCTGAGCGCAGTGGCTCCTGCCTGTACTCCCAGCTTCTTGGGAGGCTGAGGCAGAAGGATCACTTGAGCCCAGGAGTTTGAGGTTGTAGTGAGCTATGATGACACCTCTGCACTCTACGCAGGGCAACAGAGTGAGACTCTTTCTGAAAAAAAAAAAATTTAAGGATGGTTCAAGCCTATTTACTAATATATAATCTTACCAAATAATAATGTAGTACATCTGGGATTAGAGATTTCATTTCCGTAAAATCTAATGATCCTAGCAGTAAATAGCTACTTCTTAATGTTTTATGCCCATACTGCTGTAATATACACAGCTTTCCCACCAAATAATAAATGAGTGCTTTGGTTTCTTTTTTTAGCATTTGTCTTTTTAGATGTTTAGAATGTCACTTAAAAAACTCTTCTCACTTACTGTTTACTTTGCTCCTAAAGAAATGAAAGAGAAAATAGTATTGGAATATATGCAAAATATACATACAATATAAAATCTAATTGTTTGCATTTTTAACATTTTTATTAGTCCCTGGATAAAGTAATAATGGAAATGAGTACATGTGAAGAACCACGAGCCCCTAATGGCCCATCACCTATTGCAACTGCTTCAGGACAAAGGTAAACTATTTCCATTAATTTGTATGACTGTCAGTGGGAGTTCTTTTCTATAATCAACTTTGTTATCTGTAGTAATGAGATGTAAAGAAAATAAAATCCCTTAACAGCTTCTATTTCAGTCCCCTCTCCCCTCAAACATTTTATAGTTTTCGTTATATATATTGTAAAAATAGCGGATATGTATGACTTTTAGCTTGTATGTTCACCTTGCTATCCTTGTAATAAATAAATAGTAATAATAAACCACGGACAGAGCAGCAGCTGAAAATGGAAGCAAAAAAACTTAGGCATTCTCTAAATTAGATAGTCTCCTAGTCTCTGGATAGTTTCTCAACATACCATTTTTTATCTGTATCAATGGGAATTTTGACTCCTTAAGAGTTAAGTTGATTCCTTAATAAATTGCAGACCTTTTGGGTTACTCTTAAAGCCGTTAAATATAAAGTGTTTGTACTTTCCACAGGTTGTATTTTGATAGATAAAAATCAGATGCTAATAAAGTAGAAACATTGGGACTATTTCATAAAGCCTGTTTGAAAAGTTAGAATACTTCTCTAAAATTTTTTTGCTAAAAATTGTTTACTTATTTTTGCATTCAGTAAGTTCAGATCTTGTACTATACTTCATTTCCCTAAGGCAGAATCTCTGCATTATTTTTGGATTCACATAAAACATTCACATAGTTTTTAATGTGATTAGTGCCTCCTCATGTGTAACATGGCAGCCCTGCCCATCTAGATCCACCTTTATGTTAGCACATTCTATAAGAATACTTACGGTCTGATCAGTAGTTTACACATGGGAATCTCATGACGATCCATTCCATTGCTAGGAGTTATTTGATGGTCATGTTTATCAGATGTACAGTTTATCTTTTTTTTCTTTCTTTTTTTTTTTATTCTACACATACTCAAGTACCAAGATGTAGGTTTATATTTAGACTACAGGTAATGGTGACTAGAGAAAGAGCTTTTATATTAACTTCTTTGTAATTTATTCATCATTCAGCAACTTGAGATTTTAAAGTTATGATTTCAGGTTTGATAGAGTAGTTGGTTGTTAGATTGCCTAGCGTTAGAAAGAATTGAAATGAGCCATTTTGTCCATGTGTGCTTAGTGTAGTTGATAGTGGTCTTCCTTATCCTTGTTTTTATAGTATCAATAAGCTTTATAATTTTGGTTTTATAATCACGATAATCTTATATTAATATTTGCACATATGACAGCATGATTATTCTATTACAGCATTTTCTGGCCTTATTCATTTATGGTGCTTCTTAAATCTACAAAGTCTTTTAAGCTCCTTTTCTTAAAATTGTGATTCAGTAGGTCTTGAATAGGTATAAAGAATATGAATATGCATTTTAACAAGTTGTTGTAGTCATACATCTTAGAGAAGCACTGATCTGTTTGATTTTGTTTCTAGCTAAGATTAAAATCAAGAAATTAACAGTGAACAGGCTGGTGCTTCCCTCTGTGCAGGTCCTGTTGGCTGAAAATGCTCCTACAGATTAATGGTCTATTAAACGTTGTAAGTTCAGAAATTTGATTTTTTCACTTCACACGAGGAGAAACATCTATGTGAAGATTAGTCAAACTCAGAAGAGACCTTCGTCCCTTGGTATGTGTGGAGGGTTGGTTTCCAGAACCCCCCATGGATACCAAAATTTATGGAAGCTCAAGTGGTATTTGCATATAACCTATGTATATTCTCCTGTAGTAGTATTTGCATATAACATATGTATATTCTCCTGTATACTTTAATAAAATGATGTAGTATTTGCATATAACCTATGTATATCCTCTTGTATACTTTAAATCAGCTCTATATTACTTAGAATACCTAATACAAAGCCTACACGTCACTTCATTCACATGATTCAGCATAGCACTTGAGGCACAGCAAAATCAAGTTTTGCTTTTTGAAACTTTGTGGGTTTTTCCCCGCCCTGAATGTTTTCTGTCAGAGTTTGGTTAAATCATTGATGCAGAACCCATAGATACAGAAGGCCGACTGTATTTGTAAATGGGAGTTTCACCTTTCTAATATATAATGGACAACATAATCTAAAAAATGTAGACTTTGTTCATTGATTGATTCAGGCTTCACCCTTCAGGTGGTAGATCCCTGAATATGGATTGTAACATTTTTTAGTTTATATAGAATTAGAGATGGAGTTGGATATTCTAAAGGATATTCCCACACAATTATTCTAGGAATATTTCTATCTTGAGTGACCAGTATTTATCTTTAGGAACAAAGCAGCTCTTCTCCAAGATGCTGATGAGTTCTTAATTTTCTAAACTCAGAGTAGTTGACCATTTGTTTTGTAACAAAATTACCTCAGGGAAGCCAAGGAGTATGTAAATTATTACATATGCACCATTTCACATAAGGACCACAGCAGCCTTTTGAAGCAGGTATTATTTACATTTTACAAATGAGGAAACTGAGGCTCAGAGACTTTCAGCAGTTTATTAATAATATACGGTCAGGTACTGCATAACAGTGCTTCAGTGAATGATGGAATGCACGTATGGTAGTGGTCCCATAAGTTTATAATACCATTTTTTTTTTTTTTTTTTTGAGACAGAGTCTCTCTCTCTTGCCCAGGCCAGAGTGCCGTGGCGTCAGATTAGCTCACAGCAACCTCAAACTCCTGGGCTCAAGTAATCCTTCTGCCTCAGCCTCCTGAGTAGCTGGAACTACAGGCATGTGCCACCATGCCCGGCTAATTTTTTATTCTATATATTTTTTAGTTGGCCAATTAATTTCTTTCTATTTTTAGTAGAGACAGGGTCTTGCTCTTGCTCAGGCTGGTTTGGAACTCCTGAGCTTGAGAGATCCACCTGACTTGGCCTCCCAAAGTACTAGGATTACAGGCGTGAGCCACTGCACCCGGCCTATAATACCATTTTTATTTTACCTTTTCTATGTTTAGATATGTATAGATTCACATTTAACATTGTGTTACAGTGGTCTACAGTGTTCAGTATGGTAACATGCTGTATAGGTTTGTAGCCCGAGAGCAACAGGTTATACCATATAGTGTAGGTATGTAGTAGGCTATCCCATCTAGGTTTATGTAAGTACACTCTATGATATTCCCACAATGACTAAATCACCTAATCACCTGACACATTTTCAGAACATATCTCCATAGTTAAGCAGTGCATGACTGTACTACTATTAATAATAATATGTATATAAGGCCAGCATAGTAGCTTACTCCTAGGATTGCTTGAGGCCAGGAGTTCAAGACCAGCCTGAGCAACTTACTGAGTTACTGTTACTACAAAAAATAAAAAAATTAGCCAAGTGCAGTACCACACACCTGTAGTCTGAGGCTGCTTGAGCTCTGGAGTTTGGGAGTGCAGTAGGTTATGATCATACTACTGCACTCCAGCTTGGGCAACAAAGTGAGACCATGTCTCAAAATAAATAAATGAATAAGATATGTGTGTATATGTAGAGAGATAGTTATATTTTATAAAGTATTTATCATGAGTTAAGCAATGGTCTATTTGTTCATATGTATTTCATGTAATCCACATATAACCCACAAAGTATTACCTCGTGTAAAAGCTGAGTCAGCTCAGGCTTAGAAAGTTATTCCAATTTCCATGTGTACCCATACCTGAGCTCCCACTTATATATGAGAACTTGCAGTATTTGACTTTCTGAGTTACTTCTCTTAGGATAATGGCCTCCGGTTCTATCCAAGTTGCTGCAAAATGCATTATTTCATTCTTTTCTGTGGCTTAGTAGTAAGTATGTACCCCATTTTCTTTATCCAGTCATCCATTGATGGACACATAGTTTGATTCCATGACTTTGCTATTGTGAATGCTGCTGCAATAAACATACTAGTGCAGGTGTCATTTTATGTAATGATTTGTTTTCCTTTGGGTAGATACTCAGTAGTAGGATTGCAGGAATGAATGTTAGATCTACTTTTAGTTCATTGAGAAATCTCTGTGCTCTTTTCCATAGAGGCTGTACTAACTTACCTTCCCACTGACAGTATATAAACATTCCCTTTCTCTGTATCCTCACCAACATCTGTTTTGTTTTGTTTTGTTTTTTGACTTTTTAATAGTAATTAAGTCTGACTGGTATAAAATGGTATCTCATGGTTTTAACTGGCATTTATTTGATGATTAGTGAGCATTTTTTTCATGTGTATGCTAGCCACTTGTATGTCTTCTTTTGGAAAATGTCTGTTCATGTCCTTTGCCCTTTTTTGATGGAGTTATATATATTTTTTTCCTGTTGTCTGAGTTCCTTGTATAATAGATTTTGGGTATTAGTCCTTTGTCAATGCATAGTTTGTAAATATTTTTTCCCACTCTGTAGGTTATCTGTTTACTCTGTTGATTATTTCTTTTGCTGTGCAGAAGCCTTTTTGGTTTAAGTCCCATTTGTTTTTGGTTTTGTTGCATTGGCTTTTGAGGTTTTATTTGCGTAGGCCAATGTCTGGAAGAGTTTTTTCCCTAGGTGTTCTTCTAGGATTTTTATGTTTTCAGGTCTTACGTTTAAGTCTTTAATCTATCTTGATTTAATTTTTGCATATTGTGAGAAATTTCATTCCAATTTCATTCTTCTGCATATGGCTATCTAATTTTCTCAGCACCATTTACTGAACAGAGTGTCCTTTTCCCAGCTACAGCAATCAGACGAGAGAAAGGCATCCAAACTGGAAAAGAAGAGTGCAAATTATCTGTTTGCTGTTGATATGATCTTATACCTGGAAAACTCTACAGTCCCCTCCAAAAGACTCCTAGATTTGATAAATGACTTCAGTAAAGTTTCAGTATACAAAATCAACATGCATAAATCAGTAGCATTTCTATACATTAATAATAGCCAAGCTGAGAAGCAAATCAAAAACTCAATCCCATTTACGATAGCTACAAAAAAAATTATATACCTAGGAATACATTTAAACAAGGAGGTGAAATCTCTACAAGAACTACAAAACACTGATGAAAAAAATTGCAGATAATACAACCAAATGGGAAAACATCCCATGATCATGGATTGGATGAATCAACATTGTTAAAATGTCCACACTGCACAAAGTGATTTACAGATTCAGTGCAATTCCCATCAAAATACCAATGTCATATTTCACAGATCTAGGAAAAATATCCTAAATTTCATTTGTAACCAAAAAGAGAGCCTGAGTAGCCAAAGCAATCTTTTTTTTCTAATTATGAAATAAAAATTTGTTGAGTGCCTCCTTGTGCCAGACCCATAATCTGTTGTTGATTGCAAAAGATCCCCAGTCTCAGGACATAGATTGTTTACTGAGGCACGTGGACAGAGAAATTTAATTTATATTTGAAAGATGTTCTTAATCAGGGGTGAACATAAGAATTACAGCGGGAATGTTATCAAAGTACACATTCCTAGATGCAATCCTTAAAGATTGGGAAGGTCTAGAGTGGGACCTGAGTTGCACAGACTGCTAAGATTCTTCTCAGGTGACTTTTGGCAGGCATGCCTGATTAAGGCTAGATGTCTTATTGAAAGGGTTTCCAGCTAGAATGGCTCCAAAATCCCTTGATCCACATCTTTTTTTTTCTTTTTTTACATTTTTTTTAATTTTTATTTTTATTTATTTATTTTTACATATCATGCCTTTGCTCCATTTTAAGTGTACAATTCAATGATTATTAGTAAATTTACCAAGTTGTACAGCTATTCACATAACTCAATTATAGGGGATTTCCTTTCCCCTATTGAGACCCTTAATTCCCTTCCCCAACTACATTTCAAGCATTCCCCTCCCCTCCACAGTGCTCACCCCATCCCTCAGATGTGGGTCTACCCTCCACACCCTGAATTCCTAGTGAACATCACCACCATTTGAGCACCGTAGTGTTAATCAGTCAGTACCAGTTTGATGGCGAGTACATGTGGGGCCCATTCTTCCGGTCTTGTGTCACCTCACTTTGAATAATGGGCTCAAGCTTAATCCAGGATAATACAAGCGGTGCT
>CAUYRT010040078.1:0-26598 GCA_963574885.1 Lepilemur ruficaudatus
ACTCGTTCAGAGAAACGCAGGGCGTAGTGCGGGATAGAGAACTCTGCTCAGCACACAGAGGCTACACTGAACGAGAACAACTCGTGGGATGTACTCAGAACCGCTCTGTAGTCCCAAAACAATAAATGTTGGTGTAGATGCGGAGAGACAGGAACACTCCTACACTGCTGGTGGGACCGCAAACTAGTGCAACCCCTGTGGAAAGCAATATGGAGATACCTGAAAGCGATACAAGTAGATCTACCGTTTGATCCAGCAATCCCACTACTGGGCATCTACCCAAAAGAACAAAAGACACTCTATAGAAAAGACACCTGCACTCGAATGTTTATAGCAGCACAATTCACAATCGCAAAGTTGTGGAAACAACCCAAGCGCCCATCAATACACGAGTGGATTAATAAAATGTGATATATGTATACCATGGAGTACTATTCAGCCATAAGAAGCAATGGTGATACAGCACCTCTTGTATTTTCTTGGATAGAGCTGAAACCCGTTCTACTAAGTGAAGTATCCCAAGAATGGATGGACAGGCACCACATGTACTCACCAGCAAATTGGTTTCACTGATCAACACCTAAGTGGACACGTAGGAACATTTATTGGGTGTCGGGCAGATGGAAGGGGGGTGGGAGGGGATGGGTACATACATAATGAGTGCGATGCGCACCATCTGGGGGATGGACACACTTGAAGCTCTGACTCTGGGGCGGAAGGGGGAGAAGGCAACACATGTAACCTAAACATTTGTACCCCCATAATATGCTGAAATAAAAATAAAAATAAATTTTAAAAATCATAAAAAAGGAAACATGACCTCAACTGACATGAGGCCATTTTTTTACCTTTGTATTGTATATTCCACTTAATGTGAATAGCTCAGCACGGTGGCTCACACCTGTAATCTTAGCATTTTGGGAAGCCAAGGTGGGAGGATCGCTGAGGCCAGGAGTTCAAGACCAGCCTGAGCAACATAACAAAACCTTGTCTGTACAAAATATAAGACAAATTAGCTGGGTGTGATGGCACATGCTTGTAGTCCCAGCTACTTGGGAGGCTGAGGCAGGAGGATCGCTTGAGCCCAGGAGTTGGAGGCTGCAGTGATCACACCACTAAACTATATCCTGGGCAACAGAGTGAGATCCTGTCTCAAAAAAAAAAAAGAATGTAGCTGTGCATTTTGCTGAAGAACAACTTGTGTTTGGTTATCAGGTACTAGCCTAAGCCTCAGTGGTGGCATTGTTTATGTGCTGTGTATTACCTTCTCTAAATTCTGAAAATTCAAATTCCTTAACCATTTTCCCAAGGGTTTCAGGTAAGAATTGCGGATTTCATTTACACACATAATTTTTGTCTTTTTTGCTTCACTTTTGGACATGTTGAGTTGTAAAAGGTGAAAGATTGATACGCTCCACAGAGAAACCAGAATGTTCTTGTTGAACCGTGAGTGCTGCGGGCCTCCGCACAGGCGTGGCCGGCACGCTCTTGGACATATGAGCTAGAACTGGGCAGGCTGGGTTGGAGACGCAGACTTTGGATTTGTTAGCGTACAGATGAAAGTTAAATTAAAGTTGTGAGCGTGGATGCCAGAAGAGCACCGGAGCATCCGAGTCTAAGGGACGGATGAGAGCCCACGAGGGAAGATGCGCTGAACGTGGAGCAGGAAGCTCGATTGGACGGAGCAAAGGTGCGACCACCCTGGGCCATGTCCGGTGACTGCAGCCCTGGATGACACCGTGGAGTTCTGCTGGCTGTGAAGTTCTCAATGGAGCTACTGTCAGGTACCAGAGTGAACTTAGCCATATGGCGTGTGTGCAGCGGCGGGTGGAAAGGGACTCTGGGACTCCGGCTCAGGGATCTAGACGTCCACGTTCCTTGGTGGCCAAGCGTCGTCTCCTAAAAATGGTCTCCAGGCTTCCTCTGCTGTGAGAGTTCTGTTTAGCGCCCCGGGGCAGTTCCCCAGCTCCGTCAGACAGCTCTCTGTGGGCCCAGTCCTCTAGCAAGTGGCCCGGCCCCCAAAGTGAACTGGCTACTATGACGGTTTGGGAAGAGGCTGGTCCTCTCTGCCAGAAAAAGATTTTGCTTCCTTCCTGTGCATCCCCTCGGATAGGCCACGGCAGGACCCTCAGCAGCGTTCAGAAAGTCCTGCCAGCAGCAGCCACTCGCGAAAAGGAGGCTCAGCGACCTCAGGTCTGCCCTAATCCACCCGCAGCGAGGCACTGACATCTGGTCTCCTGTCTTATAGAAGAAAAATCCGGTTTTCATTTTCAGTTGCATGTTCTCAGCCTGAAAATGTGGGCTTTTGTTCATTCTGATTCGCCTACATCTGCGTGAAACAAAAGCTCACTTTAGAGCCGCGTGGAGGGGGCTGGGCACAATTCCCGTCTTTGCACAGAAAAGCTGTGCGCCTGCCTTTCTGTCTGCAGAGAAAATAGTGTACCCACGATGTTAATGTGGGTGTTTTTCTGTCACTCGCTCTGGTGATGTCTTGTCTTCCTCTCGGGAAACAATGGGCATTTATTTGGCATTGCTTAGATTTAGTTACACTACTTTATATTTCGTTTCAAATGGCTCTGAACTGTTAAGTGGGTGAAAGAATGAGTTAATTTCTTGAATATTTTAAATAGTTATCGTAGGTTCTAATTTACCTACAATGGAAACATTTGAAAGTTTTACAAGTTAACATTATTCTGGCAAGCTAATATGAAGAACATTAAACAACTATTTCAGTGTAGATCACAAAACAAATACTTATAGCAAAAGATCTTAGCTCTTAGAACTAATTTCTGTGTACATTTTCTTAAAAAAAATTGCTTCTCTTCCAACACTACCGAACTGCACATTTGAAAGTCGTCAGGATGGTAAATTTTGTTGTATTTTACCACAATTAAAAATAATACTTTCCTTCCAAATCTTCAAAACTTGGAAGCATTCATTTGATGAAGAAGGTATGGTTGTCTCTCAGTATCCAGGGGGGATTGGTTCAAGACCCTCTGCAGACACCAAAATCCACAGGTGCTCACGTGCCTGATGCAACACGATGCGGCGTTTGCATATAACCTGCACATTCTCCGGGGCCCTGTGAATCATCTCTAAATTGTGTATAGTACCTAACACAATGGAAATGCTGTGTAACTAATTATTATGCTGTAATTTTATTTTTTTTATTGGTGTGTTGTTATTTTTTATTGTTTTTCCTCCCCAGATATTTTCAATCTTCAATTGGTTGAATCCACAGCGGCGGAACGTGCAGATATGGAGGCCAACTGTACTTGCAGTGACTGCTTATTTCAGTTGGAGAGAAATCATGGGCTTGTTTTCATATAAAGTCAGTGATTATGAACGCTTAATTGAAAAAAAAATCCTTCAGAATCTATAACTCTAGAAAAATTACTCAGCACCACAGAATAAGAGGGCAACAAGAGACCTAAGAGTTACCTTGAGATTTTCGAATGACAATTCACTGTTCTGTGAATGAGCAAGTTGAATTCCAGGTTAGGTCAAGAACCCAGGCCAGGCGCGGTGGCTCACACCTGTAATCCTAGCACTCTGGGAGGCCGAGGGGAGAGGATTGCTCAAGGTCAGGAGTTTGAAACCAGCTGAGTGAGACCCGTCTCTACTATACATAGAAAGAAATTAATTGGCCAAATAAAAATATATATATACAAAAAATTAGCCGGGCATGGTGGCGCATGCCTGTAGTCCCAGCTACTCGGGAGGCTGAGGCAGGAGGATGGCTTGGGCCCGAGAGTTTGAGGTTGCTGTGAGCCAGGCTGATGCCACGGCACTCTAGCCCGGGCCACAGAGTGAGACTCTGTCTCTAAAAAAAAGAACCGAGACGAGTACCCGACGCCACGTTCAAAGGGGAGTCACTGGGCGGCAAAGTGCAGTGTGAGGCCTGAAAAGTCAGGCAAGCTCTGGAAAACTTGTTTCAAAGCCCCGCGGTCCTGGCCCATTTCACCTCTTGCCCACCCCACAGAAGCGGCCCTTCCATTGTTTCTCCTCCAGATCCCCGCCACCCTCGTCGTGCGCGTTGGGGCACCGTCGGCCGCAGCCCGGTCACCAAGCCCCTGAACCGCTCCCGGCGAGGCCACATCATGATGTGGTTGGTAGTCCGTGTTTATGCTGCTGTGACAGTGACACGCTAGTCACAGCCGAGCCTGTGCTAGACCATGACAACTTTTCTTGCTTACGATTCTTTTTTGACTCGGTAATACCTTCAGTGTTCAGACACGTCAACTGTCTGTCCATTGTGTCTTGGAGTCGTGTCTCTGGTGGCCTCACGGGCTCCAGTCTGGACCGGCTCCCGTTCATGCTGTCACTGCGGTGGCTCCCTTCCTTTGTTGGACCCTTCATGTTTTTCCTTTTTTTGCGACCGTCTCCTGTTGCCCGGGCTGTGCAGGGCATCTGCCGCGTCCCCTCCCTTGCGTGCCCCGTCTTCCTCTTCCTTGGTCGGGCTGAGCAGAAGCTCCCCCATAAAGGGTCCGGACAAAGTAAGATTTTGAGAACTGACAGGCCTGGAAACCTTTTTATCCTACCTGCCCTCACACCAACTGAAGTCGAAGAGCATTTTCCCTCAGAATTTTAAAGGTATTGATCTATTTTTTTCCTAATTTCTGGTGTTGTTATTTGATGCATTCAGATTCTCAGTCTTTCATATGAAAATTTTTTTTGCTTTTGCTTTTATTTCAGGATATTCTTTGTACTGAAATTCATAATAACCTCCCTTGGGGTGGGTCTGTTTTCCTCCATTGTGCTGGGCATTGGAAACGGATGGTCTTCAGTGAAATTTTCTTGGATTATTTCACTAACGCTCTCCTCTCCTCTGTTTCTTCTTTCTTTGTGGGTTGCTTGTTATTCAGACAAGGCCTTTTTTTCTGGTCTTTTCTTTCCTATTTTCCAACTGTTCTTTTTGTACAACTTGGTGAGTGAGTTCCTCAACTTCCTCTTGTAACCATTCTATTGAGTTTTTAATTTCCAAGATTTTATTTTCTGAATATTCCTTTTTTGAATGGAGAAATTTTCTTTGCTATTTCAAAATTCGAGGATACTAGTGGCAGTTCTTTAACAATGCTTTCTTCTCCCTGCAGAGTCCCACTTTCTCCCATATTGGGTTGTGGGGTTTTGTTTTTGTTTTATTTGGTTGTTTTGGTCCTACTTTTCGCCCTAGAGCGCTCCTCCAGTGCCTGGTGACTCCGGCTGTCTGTACGTATTGAAGTGGGGTCCACAGAGAAGCGACTGGAAGCAGCTGGTACATATGAATAGGATTTGCTGACGGTGGCGTCTCTGAAACTGCTGCTTCCTTGGGGACCCCTGCTATCAGCCGTCAGATTTTTCACAGAAGAATCTTCTCATCTCCTGGCTGAGAGCATAAGCCTGGCCGCCAGTGTGTAGATAGCCAAGGAGGAGGAAAGGGCCGGTTTTAAATATTCTGAATATTTATTTAAGTAAATAAATTATTAAGTTTATACTTTCAAATCACCCTCTGTGTCAGTCAAGGTCCAAGAGGATTGCCTGTAAATGGATACAGAGAACGTGGAAGGACACGCTGTGGCTACGGAAGAGAAGCCAAGGTAGGAATAAACTGAAAAGGGATCGCCCACCCCCAGTCAGGATTCAGAGCCTGCTGGAGAAGGTGTGGTCGCAGCCCACCACTCAGGTGGCAGAGTGCTGGATTATCCCAGGCGAGAGCTGGGACACAGTCACCAGGCAAGCGGGAAACTTCCCTTTGGGTGCATCAGGCTGAGGCTGGCAAGCAGGCACCATGGCTGGGACTGGCAAGAAGGAAACACACCGCAGGGTACAGGTGGGCCGAGGCTGGCGCACTCCTTCAGGAGACCAGTGGGCAGGAAATGCAGCAGGGCCTGGCAAGCTTCCGGAAGCATGTCTCTAGGGTGTCTGTGGGCTGAGGCTGAGGGCCAGGCTCAGAGGGGGTCGAGACTTCAGGAACCACCTACCAGCGAAGGAGGCGGTCACGGGTCTGGGGCCAGGGCTCCCTGAGGGATTTGGGCTCTGGATCACAGCTGGGGCTGAGCCCCCTGGATGTCCCCCCACTGTGCCACTGACAACTGGATGGAAATAAGGAACAGCCAACTGACGCATGCTAGAGCCAAGAAAAGATGCCCCTTTCTGGCCGGGCGTGGTGGCTCACACCTGTAATCCTAGCACTCTGGGAGGCCGAGGCGGGAGGATCGCTCAAGGTCAGGAGTTCAAGACCAGCCTGAGCAAGAGCGAGACCCCCGTCTCTACTAAAAATAGAAATCATCTGGACAACTAAAAAATATCTATATATAGAAAAAATTAGCCGGGCATGGTGGCGTGTGCCTGTAGTCCCAGCTACTCGGGAGGCTGAGGCAGGAGGATCGCTTGAGCCCAGGAGTTTGAGGCTGCTGTGAGCTCGGCTGATGCCACAGCACTCCAGCCCGGGCAACAGAGCCAGACTGTCTCAAAAAAAAAAAGCTGCTCCTTTCTCTTGCACTTGACAATGCAAAGGGGGAATCAGAGGGCCCTGCTCCATTGCCACAGAGCAGGCAAGTGCATCAGTTGGTGAGGGCTGCTGAAAGAATCAGGCTGGGTGGCGCAAACAACAGAACTTGCTTGTCTTACAGTTCTGGAGGCTAGAGGTCCAAAATTAAGGTCTTGGCAGGATGGATCCCTTCTGAGGGCTGTGAGGGAAGGTTCTGTTCCAGGCCTGTCTCCTCAGCTCGCAGATGGCCATCTCCTCCCTTTGCCTCTTCCCAACATCCTCCCTCCATGCATGGCTCAATGTCCACACTTCCCTCACATGAGGACGCTAGTCATACTGGATTAGGGCCCACCCTGATGACTGCACTTGAGCCTGATTTCAGGAGTCACCAGATTGGGGCCCCAGGAGAAAGGACCTTGCAACCACAAAGCAAGCACAGACTCTGCAATTCCCCCAGTCCTGCCCCCAAAAGAATTATGGCCACTTACTCAGGGCACCGGATACTGGAGAAAGGGGAACACCCAACTATTTTGAGGGCCGTTGGGTGCAAGGTCTGAGCTGACAGCCTCCTGAAGCACCGTCGTGGCGGGAGCACGCGGGCAGGGAGTGCTGGCCAAGGTATAGAGGTCTAGGCAACATGCAAGTGCTCACATTACAACTGCATTCTCAGCCTGGGCAACGCAACAAGACACAGTCTCTACAAAAAATTTTTAAAAAATTAGCTGGGCATGGTGGCAGGCACTTGTCCCACCTACTGGGGAGGTTGAGGCAGGAGGATCGCTTGAGCCCAGGAGTTGGAGGCTACAGAGAGCTATGATCTCACCACTGCACTCTGGCCTGGGCAACAAGAGTGAGAGCTTGTCTCTAATAAATAGAAAAAAAAGAAAAAGAAAAAAAAACATTGCACGTGTTCTTGTGGATCCATCTGGTAGTCATTTCCTTATTTCTGTACATGTAACTCGAATTGACATGCTCAGCAACTGACGTGAACCCTGACGTTACATCTTTGGCCCGTGGAATACAGGCCATCCCGTATGGTAACGAAGGCCAAAGAGAAACCTCTGAAACTGCTGTGCTTGCCCTTCCCTCCTCCATTGGCCAAAATAGCAAATAATTTGCTCTTTTCAGATCAGAAGACCAGAAGCAGTTCGGAATCACATGTAGCAGGCAACAACACATATGTACAATTTTGCCCCGGGGCTGCATTAACTCTGATGTAACACGGTCTGAAGATACTTGGGCATCCTGCAGAATATCACATGGACACCGTTAAGCTCATGGAGCTAGATGAACCCAAAGGCACTAGTACGCTGGAGGCCCTGTCAAGGCACATGTGGTCCAGGGTGTGGGGGATAAACCTTATGGAGACTCAGGCACCATCCACAGCAATAGGATGTTTATGAATCCGGTAGTCAGGGTGTGCCAAAATCTCTCTCCAAAGAATAGTAAAACACGAATCCTTGCTTCTTGTTGCTCCTACATGAAGCAAAAACCTGCTATGCCTCTGGGTTCTGGTAACGGCATGTTCCACACCCGGCAATACTGCTTAACCCCTGTACCAGGGAATGTAAAACGCTGCTGGTTTTAGGTGGGATCTAGACTAGGAAAGGGCCGTGCAGCAGACGCGAGCGCAGGTGCAAGCAGCCCCGTCGCTAGAGGCGTTAGCAGTGTGGTGGGAAAAGATGCCGAGTGTGGCTGGGACGACCCCCAATGGCAAATCACAACGGGAGCTCCTGAGGTTCTGGAGCAAGGCCAGGACATCTGCAGTGAATTCTATGCCTTTGGGAAAATAATTTCTAGTTCTGGACCCTAGGAGAGATGGAGCACCTGTGTCCACATTTTCCCACAGAACCTAGTGACTGTGCACTTGGAACTGCCATCAAGACCTGGGTTTTGTCAAACCTGCCATGTGAAAAGGTCAGTAGTATATCCAGGACCAAGCATGGGCAAGACCAGAGGGCACAAGCCAGCTTCAAGAGCAGGCTGCCAGATCCTACTGTGACCCACCACTGCTGCAACAGCTCTGCTCTCTCAACTCACACCTCCAGCATGTTGGGGGATCCACTGTGACAAGCTGTTGGAGGAAAAGCCCAAGTTTCTTTCCTGGATGAGCTGGCCTGGGATACAGATTCAAGCCATATATGGACTGCAGCCTCACTCCAGTGTAGTCTGGAGTGACAGTGGCAAGGGCAGACTTCTGGTTTCCTGTCTAAGATATAAAGAGTTTGGAAGTCATCACTCCCATCCCAGAAGAAAAAGCTGAAAAGAAAATCAACAGCTCTTCTTAGATCTATCAGAGAATTGAGGTCACAGGGCAAACCACTGTCCCTATAAGTGGAGACAGGTGAATACAGAGAATCAAAGCTTACTGGAGCAGAAGCCCAGATAATTTTAAGAGCCCATAGGCCCAGTGCTGGAGCCAGAACTGAGTTCCTTTTACCCAGTACATTATGTCCAGCTTTCAGCAAAAAATCACAAGACATTGAAGAGATAGAGCAAGCATCAGAACCACACTCAGACAAAGGCAGAGATTTTGCCATTATCAGACCAGGTATTTAAAATGACTATGACTAATATGCTAACATTTCTAATGGGAAAATGTGGACAACATCCAAGAACAGATGGGTAACGTAAGCAGAGAAGTGCAAACTCTAAAAATCAAAAGGAAATGCTAGAATAAAAAACACTAACAAAAATGAAGAATGCCTTGGATGGGCTCATCAATAGAATGGACAAGGCTGAGGAAAAGAATCAGTGAGCTTGAAGATATGTCAACAGAAACTTCCACAACTGAAATGCAAAGAGACAAAAAGAATGAAAAAGATGGGATCCAATATCCAAAATTGGATAAAGGAAAAAAATATTTTGAAGCAATCACAACTGAGAACTTCCCAAAATTGACACCAGACCATAGATCCAGGAAGCCCAGAGAACACTAAGGATAAATACCATAAAAAAAATCTATACCTAGGCATATTATATTCAAACTGCAGAAAATTACAGAAAACATTCCCTTTATGCCTAGTTGGTTGAGGGATTTTTATCACAAAGGGATGCTGGATTTAATCAAATACATTTTCTGCATCTATAATGACATGGTTTTTGTTTTAAATTCTGCTTATGTGGTGAAGCTCATTTATTGTCCTGCAAGTGTTGAACAACCCTTGTTCCTGGGATAAAATCCACTTGATCATGGTGTATTATCTTTTTGATGTGCTGTTGGATTGAGTTTGCTAGTAGTTTTGTTCAGGATTTTTGCATCTATGTTCATCAGGGATTGGTCTGTATTTTTCTTTGTAGAAACAGGGCCTCACAATGTTGTGCAGGCTGGTCTCAAACTCCTGGCCTCAGGCAATCCTCCTGCCTCAGCCTCCCAAAGTGCTGGGCTTACAGAAGTGAGCCGCCACGCCTGGCTCTGTAGTTTCCTTCTTTCTGTTGCATCCTTTCCTGGCTTTGGTGTCAGCATGATACTGGCTTTGTACAATGAATTAGGAAGGATTCCTTCCTCAGTCTCTTGGAACAGTTTCAGTATGATTGGTACCAGCAGCGACCATTTCTTTATGTAAATTTCTTCCCCCTCACCAATTATATCTGAATATGAAAAATAATTGCCTCTTTAACCAAAGTGAAGAAAGTTACTGCCTGGTCTTTGCCCAAAGAGCAATGTGAACTCCTCTTGGCTGCAGCTGTAGAATTCTGCAACTGGACAGTACATGGATTCTGATGAATCTAACGATTTAGATGTTTTGTTATTAATGACCATTGCCTCAAAAGTGGTAGTACCCCTAGAAGAGTTCTCTATTGCACAAACACCTGACTTACAAGAACCGGTAAATTCTCTGGCTATATCAATTATGATAATGTATTCATGTTCATCCCCTTATGTTTGCCTGGCTATGCCTAAATCCAAACTGGTTTCTTTACTTGATAAACTTCTTCATTCCTTTTGTGTTCCATTCCTTAGATGTGCTGTGATTTTTTTTCTTCCTTTTTAGTTGGTGAAAAACCCTGTTTCCATTCAAATTTCTCCAGGAAAAGAAAAAATGATTGCAGGCTTATAGAGCACACTTAAAGGAAATGCACAACTACCTGGTAACCACTGGTAGATGATAGTGAAGTAACTCATAATTTTCAAACTTGCAAAAAACGGGAAAGAGTCAAGCGTTTATCCTGTCTTTCCTATACCAACTACATCACTGGGTAACCAAATAGAAGAGGGAAAGTTTCTCTACTGCAGCTAACAAATAGAGGATGATATAATTATTAATAGAATACTGCCATCCCAGATCCAACTGGTGGATCTAGGCATTGATCATTAATGCCAACTAATAACCCAATGAGACAACTGGACCTTATGTGCCACTGATGGAAGAATACCACCATCTATTAAGTAATACTGTCCCTCCACCCCAACAAAACGTAATAACTATTTGAATCTGATTAAGTCTGTGGATCCAAAACAAATTTACAGGAGACACGAAAGCCAGAGGAATATGCTGATACCAAAGGGATGCGATGAGCAAAATGTGGGAAACTCTACAGTGCAAATAACTTGTTTTCTTCATACATTAATTGCAAAGAAGAAAACAGAGATAACATGGATTGGGGCTCTTTGCAATATATGGACTTTAATTGGATCTTGATTTGAAACATTACTTATAAGAACTAAAATTTGAATTTATTACGAAATTATTAACTTTTTGACGTGATAATGGTACTTCTGTTTTAAGTATATATTTTGTCTTTTAAAGATACACATTGAAATATTTACAAAAGAAGCATATGTTCTGTGGGAATGCTTCAAAATAATATTGGGGGGGGGCATGAGTAGATGATGGATTAAAGTAGATTGGCCATGAACTGATAATTGTTGAGACTGAATGACTGTTAACTTGGGGTTTCATTACGTATTGTCTGCTTTTATGTACGATTAAATGTTTCCATAATTTAAAAAAATGTAAATCAACACCCCCAACAAAAAAGAAATGAATCACCACTTGAATTTAGGAAGTCTTTTTTCAGTATCTGAGGAAGCATCTGAAAAACAAACTTTAACAGTGCTCTTCTTACACTGGTTAATAAAACAATCACTCAGATAATGCAGACTACAATACTAAACTAACAGGTGAGGGGGAGCAAACTGGAAGGGGGTGTGGGATAAAAACGTACCCACTGGGTACAATGAACACCGTTCTGGTGACAGGCACACCAAAAAGCCTGACTTAATCGTCGTACAAGGTATTCATGTAACAAAAACACTTGCACCCTCTTAATATTTTGAAATAAAAATAAAAAAAATGACAGGTGAGACTGGTAATTGATTTCTAGCTCTTCAGCCTATATATTTAATACCTCCTGTCCAGAAGCCTGCCAACACATTAGGAAACACGATATCCATGAATATAAATTACACATTAGTCACTATTCTATCAAAACAGAAGGCCACTCAGTTACATAAAATCACCGTAATACTTCATCAAATAAGTTTTAAGAAAGTCACTATATTTCAAAAAATTTTTCCTCTTTATTTAAACATAAAACACATTTACAGCATGCAGGTTAACTTAAAATTATATGGCGTCTTCCCAAACCAGTATATCTGAATGTGTCTTCAAGCACTGAAAATAAACCAACATATTCCACAGGTAGACTCAGACTCTCTTCTGTAACCTCATGTCCATTGAGTTGAATTAAGCACAAACCAAGAGTTATGCACAGTAGTTAGTTTTGTTAAGTTAGGCAAATAATTTAATTGATCACCGTGAATAAATATTATTCTCTTATTTGAGTTTCTCTTCTGAACCATTTATCAATACCATTCAGAGGAACATTAATATATCCAGTCAAAAAGACACTGCAAATTGAAGTAAGGTCAATATTCTAGATGATCAGATTTCATTTATAAGAGTAAGTGCTGCGTTTAATGACCTACCGTAGCAAAAAGAGCAGTTCGCTGAAAACAAATTTATGAAATTCTTGGTACACTTTAAGAAAGTTTGAAATTATAAATAGAAAGGAACCATTAAGATATTTTAAAAAACCTAACATTGTATACTCTGAATCCCATGCTAGTTACAATTCATTGTTTGTTACACAGCACCAATACCCATGATACATCTCACAAGAATGAAACGAACATATTCAGACAAGAGAAAAAAATTTTGCTTCATTTATGAATATTGCCAAAGAAGCAAGTTTTCACGTGAAAACAAAATGTAAGTGTCTATGTGAATGCAGCCAAATGTTTCTCCACTTAGAATACTATCATCATAAAGAGGCTGTAGTATTTTTTTGTTTGTTTGTTTACTGTATTACTTGTATCTTGCTGCACACCAAGATTTCATCTCAATTTTTGGAGTGTTTCTTTTGATCAATCCTAAGGCAACACAATCATTTTAGAGGTTGCAGACTACAACAGCAAAGATCAACTGTTAAAAAAATAAATAAATAAATTTATCTTTTAAAATCAAAATTATTATAAAAGTGGAAATTACAACGGTTAAGGAAATAGAAAAATAAGCCAATTATGATCTGAGTCTTCTGACCATGGCTCCAAATTTAATAATACAAATATCTGTGTATAAAACTTTTTCAAAAAGTTAATTCTGCCAGCCAGATCTTAACACAGAACTTTCCAAGTTTCTCTACTGACCGAATAACCTCAAATCCCCATTCTCTGCACATTTCTGCTAATACAGTTGCAGTCACCCCCCACCCACCACCGATGATGCAAATATTGAAATCTTTCCCTATTACTTTTATACTTTCCTAAAATAAACTGTGGGCTTAGTTTAATCATCCGAGGAAAAAGTGACAAAAATAGGTACACTTTTAGTACTGACTACAAAATTATGGGCTATAACCAACAAAACAATTTGAGTAGCAACTTGCAAACAATTTGCTATTTTTAGACTAAAATAAATAAATTATAGTGTATGATTTAGTGTAGCAGGTAAAAAACACCTCAGGGATTTGAGACCAAAATTTATCTACGTATTTTTTTAAAACTCCACCATGTATCTGCCCTATTTCTTCACATTTTTCTCAATTTCCATAGGCTATAAATTTAGATCAGCCAATAAAGTACTAACAAGATAAAATTATGTTTATTCCTATATCTTAATTCATTTCAGTACATTAATTAAAGATGATAAATTAGTATCTGTCTAATTCCTGTATCAGCTAGCAGGCTCACAACGAAGCAGGGTATTTTCATTCCAACAAGCTATGTTGAATATAGAATCAGGAAGAAGAGAAATACAATTCCTTTTCCAAACTCTCTTAAACTGAGATCTGCTTTTGATATTGTAAAATATTTCTATTCAAAACAACTCAGCAACAGACTTTTCATGAGATAACAATTAAGTAGCCTTGCTCAGTGTCAAATGCCTAATTAGGCAGTTGTAAGGTTTCAGTGCTCAAACAGTAGTTTCAGAAGCAAACTTCAGAAATGATACAAATAATTTTAGCCCTGATATCATTTCAAGGGATTTTAAAATACAGTACTGACCTGATATATTTTGTGGGCATGTAGTGTTATAAGTGGTAAAATTTAAGACATTTAACCTAAGTGTTCCATTTACCCTAAAAAAAAAAGGAAGACATTTTAATAGGAAAAGAAAAAGAAGAAGCAGTAGCAGCTACGTACTTAAAACTGAGGTTAAAAAATAAGACAAAAAAACAAATACAAAAAGCACAATCCTATAAGGTATGGTTAGCTTGGCACAGTAAAGACTAAATTTAAGACGAGATAGACAAACTGTGTAATAAATAGGGCCACAGTTGTAAACTGTCATTTTTCCCTCCTAAGATGCCAAAATTGCACTCTAGTTGTGTTGGGAAGCAGCAGAGTTTACAAGAAAAGTGGGTGGGAAACAGTTGTACAGGCCAGGTATAACTTGTACATTAAAAAAAAGTTATAATTCCATAATCCCAGGGGGGTAGAGGGTTAGTCATTGAATGACTGTTTGATACCATGTCCTTTTCATACTTCAGTTACTTTTCAACACCTGAAAATGGGAGAAAACATAGAGAATATGTTTAGTTTTGTAAAACTCATGTTTGAGATAATTATGAAGAATGAAACAAAGAAATAAAATATGCCAATAGTTTATAAACATTCTAGCTAATAGCTCTGACCACTTTCCCGAAAATTAAAGAAACCACAATATTAAATGATTTGATTTCTTCTCCATTTACCTCCTCTAATGAGAACTATTTATGAGCAATGCACAGTGTTTAAAAGGAGGCTAGTCCTTAATGTGTTTATATTCTCCGTAATAAAGCCATGGGTGAGCAGATACATTAATTATATTTGTTTAAAAAAGAAAAAGAAGGGGGCCGGGCGAGGTGGCTCATGCCTGTAATCCTAGCACTCTGGGAGGCCGAGGCGGGTGGATCACTCAAGGTCAGGAGTTCAAAACCAGCCTGAGCAAGAGTGAGACCCTGTCTCTACTAAAAAAAAAAAATAGAAAGAAATTAACTGGCCAACTAAAAATATATAGAAAAAATTAGCCGGGCATGGTGGCGCATGCCTGTAGTCCCAGCTACTCAGGAGGCTAAGGTAGAAGGATCGCTTGAGCCCAGGAGTCTGAGGTTGCTGTGAGCTAGGCTGATGCCACAGCACTCTAGCCCAGGCAACAGAGCTCAAAAGAAAGAAAAGAAGGCTAATCTTTTAACCAGCAGTAACATTCTTAAACCAAGGACAACTAACTTGCAACTAGTAGTTATAAAAAGGAAATTGAAAAACAGTGGAGGAACAGGGATAAATAGGAAAAGAAACAATTCCTGTAGTTGCTACCTGGAGCCATCCTTGTATTAACTCCCTACTTACGTAGGTAAAAGTAATGCATCCTTGCATAGGTAAAACTCAACCTATTTAAACTATTATGCAAGCCAGAAGAACTGAGAACTAAAGGTATCAGTATTATTCACACATTATCATCCTTTCCAAAAATAAACCCAGTGTTTGGAAATGTTTTTCTTAACAAAAATTTCTCTGCAAATAATTTAATTTTTCAACAATTTATCACATAAGTAGATTGTATATTTCCCTATCATGGTTTAAGATTGACTGAAGAGTTTAAAAAGACCTGCTATCCTTTGGACCAGCCATGAAACAAACCTGTAAACAATTATACTTTTATATTATAATTTTCAAGTCTTGAAAATCTAGTTTAGCTGGTTCACCTATCTTTTTTTTTTTTTTTTTCCTGTGACAGATTCTCCCTCTGTTGCCTGGGCTACAGTGCAGTGGTAGTTTAGCATATGAAGAAGATAGTTATGTGGTGGCATGCGTCTGTAGTCCCAGCTACTCCTGTAGTCCCATCTATTCGGCAGGCTGAGCAGGAGGATCGCCTGAGCCCAGGAGTTTGAGGTTGCTATGAACTAGGCTGACGCCATGGCACTCTACCCCGGGCAACAGAGTGAGACTCTGCCTAAAAAAGAAAAAAAAAAAACAAACCCATAAGAACCTCAGGCTTACATTTTACTAATAAAATGGGCTTCAAAAAGTTATAAGTGCAAAGAGAAAAAAACACAGAGGCCATCTCTAATTGCCAGGAAAATTAGCTATTTTATTATCTACTGATATGACCCAATATTAAGCAAATATTACTTCCAACATAGTCTTATCATAAATGTTTACACTCAATCTAATCAACTTTTAATTTATTTTTCAATATATAATATAGGGAATAGAAGAAACAGAAGAACAAAGCAACTACACATAAAAGCAATCAATCGGACACATCCAGAAGGTGGCATATACTCAAGATAACTGACCTAGTCTCTTCAATAAGTCAATGTTATTTAAACGGGGGTTATTCTAGATTAAAAGAGACTTAGGGGATTTGCATTAAAAACAAATGCAAACAGCAGTACTGGATTGTACCCTGGTTTACACAAATCAGGACATTTTAAAAAATAGAAAAATCTGAATATGGATTGGTATTAAATAATATTAAAAATATTTTGTTAGGCATGATAAATATTGTGGCTATACAGAAAAATGTTATGTTTTGGAGATTCATTAAATAGTTAAGTCATGAGTTATTTATTTATTTATGTTTTAGAGATTCATTAGTTAAGTCATGAGTCATTTATTTATTTATACATACATACATACATACATACATACAAAGTGTCACTGTGTTGCCCGGGCTACAGTGCTGTGGCGTCAGCCTAGCTCACAGCAACCTCAAACTCCTGGGCTCGAGCAATCCTCCTGCCTCAGCCTCCCGAGTAGCTGGGACTACAGGCATTCGCCACGATGCCCGGCTAATTTTTTCTATATATTTTTAGTTGGCCAATTAATTTCTTTCTATTTTTAGTAGACATGGTGTCTCACTCTTGCTCAGGCTGATTTTGAACACCTGACCTTGAGCAATCCTCCTGCCTCAGCCTCCCAGAGCGCTAGTATTACAGGCGTGAGCCACCGCGCCCGACCCAGTTTATTTTTATGCTAAAATATTTTAAAAGGACCGGGCACGGTGGCTCACCCCTGTAATCCTAGCACCCTGAGAGACTGAGTCAGGAGGACCACTGAGGTCAAGCAGTTCGAGACCAGCCTGAGCAGAGTGAGACACCATCTCTAT
Organism: Lepilemur ruficaudatus; assembly: GCA_963574885.1. Classification (NCBI taxonomy): domain Eukaryota; kingdom Metazoa; phylum Chordata; class Mammalia; order Primates; family Lepilemuridae; genus Lepilemur; species Lepilemur ruficaudatus. Next base: position 17,065 of record CAUYRT010040078.1, read on the forward strand.
TAAAATTAGCCAGGTATGGTGGTGGGTGCCCATAGTCCCAGCTACTCAGGAGGCTGAGGCAGAAGGATCACTTGAGCCCAGGAGTTTTTGGTTGCTGCAAGCTAGACTGACACCAAGGCACTCCAGCCCCCGAAACAGAGCAAGATTCTGTCTCAAAAAAAAAAAAAATCAAAATGAGAAACAAATTAACTCCTAAAAAGTTACTTGCTCAAGTTCATAAAAGTAGAAAATTCTGGATTCAAACTTACAGGGAACTCCAAAGTCCATGCCCTTTTAAATCCTATACTATCTGAACAAAGTATTTTATTAAATTGTTGAAAATGTAAACCCTACAGAATATCATTTAATTCTCTACTCAAATTTAGAGGCAGTGTTACACAAAATGTCAAAGTATAAGTAAAGAAAATTAAAATAAACTGGTTTTAGTATTTGTCAGAAACATTAACAGTTAACCATTGTATAATTATCTTGTATTTTTCATTTCCAAATCACCTACACATTTGTGACTTCCTGAAGCATTAAAATTTGAGTTCCTGCTGTATGATGAAATATTAGGTAGCTATTAACCAATCAATCATGTTGTAGAAGAAAATGTTCAGGATGTATTGCTAAGTTTATTTTATTTATTCATATTTGATCTGCTCTGTTGCTCAGGCTGGAATGCAGTGGCCCAATCATAGCTCACTGTAACCTTCAACTCCTAGGCTCAAACAATCCTCCCATCTCAGCCTCTCTTGTAGCTGGGACTACAGGCGGGAGCCACCACGCTCGGCTAATTTAAAAAATTTTTTTTTTGTTGAGACAGGGTCTCACTATATTGTTCAGGCTGGTCTTGCACTCCTGGGCTCAAGTGATCCTCCTGTCTTGGCCTCCCAAAGTGCTGGGATTGCATGTGTGAACCACTGAGCCTTGCCTACTTTGTGATATTTTTTATCCCCTAGAAGGAAGAGATTTTACTTGTATAATTAAAAATAAATGAAACTCAGAAATCCGTCAGAAAAATCACCCACAATAGGTAGGTAAAACAGGACACAAGAAAGATAATTCATTAAAAAAAAAAGATAAATGGGTCAATAAATATATTTAAAAATCCAACTTTAATAATAAATCAATAAGATGCTATTTCTGGCCAATTAAATTAGAAACATAAAATCAATTAATAACGCTGGCAAAGATGCAACAAAATAGTATCTTTGGCTAATACGCAATTTGGTGCTTCTTTCTAGAAAGCAATGTGGTAATATGTAGCAAGAGCCTGAAAAATGTTCACACCTCCTTGTGATTTCGTTTCTGGGAATCTTCTGGAAATAATCTAAAAGGTGAGGGAATATAAAAAATGTTTCACATTTCAAATTTCATACATGGAAACCCCAAATATGGGAAAAATTAATGTAATCAAATGTCCAGTAAAAAGGGATGGCTATAAGCCATGGTATATCCATTAGGCAGAGTACCAAAAGATATTACAAATGACCCAAAATGTTAGGCTATAAACAGTAACAGAAATGTTAATATATAGTAATATAATATGATCTGAACTATAAAAAGCACCAGAAGTAGTCATGTTGAGTTACTTTTTTTTTTGGAGACAGAGTCTCACTCTGTCCCCCTGCTAAAATGCAGTGGTGTCGTCATCATAGTTGACTGCAACCTCCAACTCCTGGGCTCAAGTGATCCTTTTGCCTTAGCCACCCAAGTAGCTGGGACTAGTGGCTCGTGCCACCACGTTCAGCAAATTTTTCTATATTTTGTAGAGATGGGGGGGGTCTCTCGTTCTTGCTCAGGCTGGTCTTGAACTCCTGACCACAAGCAATTCTCCTACCTTGGGCTCCCAGAGTGCTAGTATTATAGGCATGAGCCACTGCGCCTGGCTCTAAGCTATTTTCATAATCACTTATATTTAAAAAAATTATGACAGCAATGTGAGAATCAAAAAAGTCCAAAAACCTATTTAATGGTCAATGGCTCAACTTTTCCAATATACCTATGAAAAGCCAGATAGAAATGACAAACCTGTGGGTACATGTAAATGTTTACGATTGTTTGCCTCCTCCACCTCGTACTGCCACTGGCTGGCTGTTCTGAACAAATGCACCTCCTCCACGAATTGCACTTGGATGGGTTGGAGAAGCTGCTGGATGTTGCCCAGGACGAATAGGTTTAGCTAGTATGAAAGACAAAGGCTGACTTTAGAATAAAGCGTAACACATGACTGCAATGACTGATGGCTTAGGTCTCCTCTCTTTATTCACTCCCAATTCCCAAACGTTTTGTTTTTCTTTGCTTTTGTTTCTCTCTTTTTCTCTTTAGTTACATCCTTTCCTCCAGGACCTATATAATCCTTAGCCTCTTAAAAATCTTCTTCCTGCACCAATGATTATTCTGAAACATGAAATAACTGCTGATGACCTACTTTCTTGCAATTCTTTCCTTTGCTTTAAACAATATTGCTCTGTAGTTTCTCCTATCCCTGACCATTCTTGTTTATGTCTCTAGTTCTTATTTATCTTCTTGTCCTGTTAATGTGGTTATTTCTCAATTTCTCTTTTCCTTCCCAACAGTGCCACTGTTTGGTAAGTTAGAAAATAAAGACAGACACACCCTGACAACTCATAAAATTCAGATAATGTTTTCAACTAAAGGAAAGCATTCAAGCTGAACAAGGAGTACAGGTTTTAATGTGTTCTACTAACCAATCTGTGCAGAATGCCCTCTTCTGGCCATATTCTTTGACCTGACTGCTTCCTTTATGCGATCAACTTCTTGCTGATAACGTTTGCGATCACGAGATGCATTTTCTTTGGCTTCCTTCAATGCTGACTCCAAAGCTTTCACTCTCTCAGCTGTGGCTCGAAGTCGCTTTTCCAATTTAGGAAGTTCGCAGCGAAGATCCGCATTATCACGTACCAACTAAATAAAGGTACACAAAGAAAACAAGATTCTAGCTTTAATAAGAGGATTTGAGAAAGTCTGAACATTTCATAATTGCTCTTTAGAAAAGAATCATTACCAAAAGTTTTTCATTTAGCTAATTTAATTTAGGCAGAAACATGCTGAAAATCCATCCATCCATATCATACATACACATATTTCTTACAAAGATATGATTTAGTTTGTTAAGGTGGATTGTTCTTTCCCCTGCTAGGCAAAGACAATAAATTACAACATAGTGCTAGGTTTCTTCAACAAGATAACTAATCTAGGGAATGAATATCCCTTTATATAAACTAAGTACAAAAGTAAACTTAGCAAGCCCCTTACTAAGTGCTGAAAAGCTAAAATGTCTTTAACCTTACTCTAGTGCAAACAATGGGCTTTACATTAACAAAGATATACAAGAGTCAAGTGTGTTAAGAAACTTTTTTATCGGTAACCTAAATCATTTACAAGTAGTAATAGAGAATAAGCAAAAAAAAAAAAACCTAGTAAGCATTATTTAAAAGAAAAACTGAAATGCCTCATCATATATTTCATACACTTAACATTAAGTGTAAAAGGACTTCCCCAAAAAGATTATATTTTAACTGCAAAGATTTGTCTATCAGAGATTTAAAAATTACCATGAATAAATCAAGAAAATGGACACTCCTGAAACCCTAAAGAGAAAATAAGAATTCATGTTTTTATTGCCCTTTTTGATAATAAGGTTATTAAAAATATTAACTCCTCTAAAAGTTACTAGTGTATATAATTACTTGATAAAACAGTGAAATAGATTCAGGTATAAAAATTCCTTAGAACTCTGAAAAATTAAAATACTTGCCACTCAATTTTTGATTCTTACAATGTTGCAGCTATCACAAAATATACAAAATTATTACCTGTTTGTGCACTTTAGTGAGTTGTTCAAGATTATTTTCCAGAAAAGAGATTTTTTGCTTCTGAGCAGCACTGCCTCCAGTATCATCAGAATCAATCTCGGCACTCTGAGAAAAGAAGGTTGATGAATATACTCTAAAAAAATCTGAAGATCAAAAAAGATCTAAGTTTGACTATATAAAAATTGACATGACAATGAAAAATTATTTCATTATGAAACCAAAGAATTACATGCAGTAAGTGCCATTTATACAAATACCCACCTCAGTATAATTATATTACCTTTTTAACTCTGGTAGCCAGGTCCTGAACGAAGAGTTTGCGCAAGTTGTGTAAAGTCTGAAGTTCTTTTGCCTTGAATTAAGAACAGCAATATTTTTGGAATTCAGACTTCAAATTTAGGATGATCAGAGTGGAAGAAATCCAGAAAATACTCCCCCATCCTATTTATTTTCATGTTTTTCTTACCACTGTCTCTTCCAAACCCTTCAAGTCTTGTCTTGCTTGTTCTCGTCTATCTTGCATGACCCTATCAATGGAAGAATATGCACATATATTTTCAACTTTGATTCTATAAAATTCTAGTTTTATTTAGCATAAGAGTTGAATACTTTACCTGAAAAGATCAATAATTTAAATAAATGAAAGATGCTTATTTTCAGTTTACCTGTATTGCCTTTCAAGAAATTTTATGCCCTGTAATTTCCTTCTAAATCTAATTTATTACCAAAAAAAATCCCTACTACATAGGAAGGAAGAGATGAAGTAAAATGTGGCACAATTCAAATATTAAGAAATGGTTGTAATTTATATTTTAAAATATGCCACATATAGTATCTATTGCTATTTATCCAAAATGATACGGATTTTTTTTTTTTTTTTGAAACAGAGTCTACTCTGTCACCTGGGCTAAAGTGCTGTGCTGTCAACCTAGCTCACAGCAACCTCAAACTCTTGGGCTCAAGCAATCCTCCTGCCTCAGCCTCCCGAGTAGCTGGGACTACAGGCATGTGCCACCATGCCTGACTAATTTTTTCTATATATTTTTAGTTTGCCAGTTAATTTCTTTCTATTTTTAGTAGAGACGGGGTCTCACTCTTGCTCAGGCTGGTCTCGAACTCCTGACCTCAAGCAATCCTCCCGCTTCGGACTCCCAGCGCGTTAGAATTACAGGTGTGAGCCACCGCACCCGGCCAAAATGATACTGATTAACTGGGAATTACAGAGATTATAAACTGTCAAAGATGAAAGTATTTTACATTAAAATTATTCTATACAAAATTACGGCTGCAGTTCAGCATAATCCTTATAACATCAACTCTAAACTGGTCCTGCTGGTCTAACTATTCCAATAACAGAAGTTCATTTGCAAATTGTCTCGCAAATTCAAGGGATGTGAAAAATTATAATCATGCTTATTTCTATCTGCTCAGATTCTAGAAAACCAAGTACTGACTCAGTAAATGAGAATGAGTAAACAGTGAAAACCTCTGTTCAAAAAGGCAAGGAAGGCTAAAACAATAATGTTCTTTCATGCAAGATCAAATTTGACAAAAATTCAGTTTTTGTGATAGATCCTGAAAATCTTCTAAATTACTAATGTCATGTTTTAGGCTGATTTTTATGATGGATCCTGAAGTAATACGGTAAAACACCAAGTAGGCTGACAAGATAAGAATCTAAATCTTGACAACCAATGAAATATAAGACCTTGCTTTCACTAAAATACAAGCATATATTGCAAGCTTTTAGATACAAATCAAATTCAGAGGATTTAAGAAAAACACCCTTTAGCCCTGAAGTCCCCAACCCCTGGTACTAGTCTCGGCCTGTTAGGGACCAGGCTGCAGAGCTCCCTGTCCCTATCTGTGGAAAAACTTTCTTTCATGAAACTTGGGAACCAGGGGTCCAGACAGCAGGTGAGCAGCAGGCAAGCGAGTGAAGCTTCATCTATATAGCTGCTCCCCCCCATCGCTCGCTTCACCACATGGGCCCCACCCCAGTCGGTGGAAAAACTGTCTTCCATGAAACCCGTCCCTGGTGCCAGAAAGGTTAGGGACTGCTTGCTGCTTTAGCCTATAGAAACTTAAAATGCACCCACTGGATATATCCAAGGCTAATGCCTGCAATCCTCTAATTTAGTTTTTATTTTTAAACTTTAATCACAACAATTACTCACGTAAGTTCATGTAGTTTTCTACTCTTTTCCTGATCTGTGGCTTTCAACTTCTCATGTTCTACTCTTAGACGTTCCTGCTCTAACATCATTTTCTGGTTTTGGCTGAAAGAAAAAAAATCATAACACGTTGTCAACATCATAGTTTTCTGAATTTTGTAGTTAAAATGCTTCGAACTCTTAAATTCTATAATCTCATCTTTCAAATACCAAGGCCTCCTCTGTTACCTTGTCCCCCATGGGAGAAGAGTGGGAGGGGGCCTGATTACTTTTAGCCATACAGTATTTTTCATATTTTGGTGTGAAATCATGATTTTATTCTGCTATGTCTTTTACCTTCGTGAATCCTTATCCCTACTTCTATTAGGCAGTAGTAACACCCATGACCCAAACTTCATCATTTTTCTTGTTTTGATACTCTCCTCTGGTTCCTACTCAAAATTGTCACAGGCTCCAATCTCTATAAATTCTATGTATGTGCACACAATCACAGAAGGAAAATGTCTTCTAGATAAATTAACATGGCACCTTCCATTGGAAAAAAAACTTTTAAAACCCACAATTTTGAATAAAAGTTTCCTCAGTTAAGAAACTTTTAAATAAAAGAAGTAAATGATCTGGAGGAGACTGTGCTATGTATTTACAATAATAAGTTGGGTATTTTTTTTCTTTTTAATGAATATTTAGGTCAAAAGACCTAAGAAAAAATTTCAAAAATTTGACATGAACTCCTAAGTTTTATTCATAAATGAGAAAATTCTTTATTTCCAAGTCAAAAATTGTCATTTCAATGAAAACTACAGGTTTCTCATAAGGACATACCTATTATTTCATCCTGTCTACATAGTCCATCTTTTCTCAGTTTCTAATATCTAAAAGAAAAGTATAATACTTACTCTTGAAGATCAGTAATAAGTTTTTCTTTTGCCTCTATTTCATCTCTCAAACTACTGATTTGTTTTTGATGAGTTTCTCTGTGGCTCTGGATCTGTTGTTCAACAGCTTGCTAAAATTTTGAGGGGAAAAGGATATTAAAGCCAGATTAATATAAATTAATAATAATGGACTAAAGTCATTAGAGTCCAATGCAACATCATACTTGCCTTAACTTCATTTGCAGTCTGAACCTTATTTAAGTGTTCCTTTTCCATTTCATGTACTTTCTCTGTTTGGGTAAGGAGAGAAAACAGAAGAGTGAAATAAGTCTTAAGTTTCCTCACATAAACCAAGGAGCAAAAGGATTTTATGAAGTATGGTCCTTAACACTACTTGACTTTAAATTATCCAAATGTCAAAAAGTAAATCTTGCTCTCTTAGCTCAATGATATAGTGACTAGCACACTTAGTTATATCCCTTGTGTTGATATTATGGATTGTTTTATGTATTTTCTTTGCCTAATCCCAAAACAGATGGGGTAAGGGAAACGAAGTAGCTTCTAAAGCCAGTGTTAAGATTTACACACACAGCCCCCTTCCTAACTGTGGGAAATTTCCAGATTGGCCATTTTCACATTCAAACACAATCTTTACATTATGTTCTAAAGCAACATTAAAATGTATGATTTGTGCAGGCCGGGGGTGGTGGCTCACGTTTGTAATCCTAGCACTCTAGGAGGCCGAGGCGGGTGGATCGCTCAAGGTCAGGAGTTCAAGACTAGCCTGAGCAAGAGCGAGACCTCGTCTCTACTACAAATAGAAAGAAATTAATTGGCCAACTAAAAATATATGTAAAAAATTAGCTGGGCAAGGTGGCTCATGCCTGTAGTCCCAGCTACTGGGGAGGCTGAGGCAGGAGGATCGCTTGAGCCCAGGAGTTTGAGGTTGCTGTGAGCTAGGCAAACGCCACGGCACTCTAGCCCCGGGACACAGAGTGAGACTCTTTTATCAAAGAAAAAAAAAAAAAAAAGTATGATTTGTTTACCATTCCAAGTTATCCATATTCCTACTATTCTCCATCAGAGTGAATGTAAGCTTATTACGATTACATTAAAATAAGAAAGAATTAATATATAACTCGTAAATAGTTGGAAGCTAATACCTTGTGCTCGAAGCTGGACTAGTTCTTCACTGAGGGAATCGACGGATTCCTCCAGCTGTCTTTTCTTTTGTTCCACATTCTGAAGGTATTCAGTCAATGACTTGATTTTGGCTTCATGCTTTGGGAAAAAAGATACTGATATGAAATGGAAAAAATATCTCACGCACATATTTTGTTAAGAATGTTTGAAAGCTAGCGAGTTTTACTGATATAGCTAACTATACGATAAACTTGAAGATATTTAAACCTAAAATGTTCAGGAGTCAGATTTAAAATGTTGAAGAATTTAAACAATTAAATGGCCATCTGTATAGCTTATACCACTTGCAAACTAAGGCACTGAAGACTGAAATATGAAATAATATTCTTATAGTTATCTTCAACCAATGTAACCCTCCCCCTCCCTGTGAAATTCCTATCTTGATGAATGGCCCCATTAGTTCATTTATGAAAGCCAGAAAAATGGTTCCCTGCAGTTTTGCCCATCCTGGAATTCTTCTAGACTCTTCAACAGGCAGCACAGTCACATCTTTCTAGTAAATTTCTATATATAACCCATATATACTCTATATATAACCCATATACACGTTAGCAAATATAACCCAGTTAAATCATCCAAGTTACTATATTGTAGCTAGATAAGGAAACGCAACTAACTAAATTAGCTTTTCATTTTGCTACTAAAAATAACCTATAGAAGCTCATTTTTATGAAAACTTCTATAATAAATAAAATTTATATGTGAATGATTGAAAAAATGAAGAAAATTTGTAATGTAACATACTTGAGAGATACGAAGCTGACATGCTGCTAATTCCTTTTCATTTTCTTCCATTTTTTTGTTGCTCTCAGTTTGTGTACTTTCTAACTGTTTGCAACGTTTCACCATTGTTTTTACTTCTGACTTCATTTTGCTAATGTAGAGCCTTGCAACAGTGAACTCTTCATCTATCATGCCAGTTCCCTCAGGTTGCTGCGAGAAAAAAGTGAAATAAAAAATTAAAGCCGAAAATGTTCAGAGTGTTTTCCAATTAGACTTTAAAATCTTGTAACAAAATAAAATATAGAAAAAAAAATTAGCTGGGCATGGTGGCGCATGCCTGTAGTCCCAGCTACTTGGGAGGCTGAGGCAGAAGGATCGCAGATCGCTTGAGCCCAAGAGTTTGAGGTTGCTGTGAGCTAGGCTGATGCCATAGTACTCCAGCCCCGGCAAAAGAGTGAGACTCTGTCTCAAAAAAAATTAAGCAGTCTAGGAGTCTGGGAACCTGTATTCTATGTCTGGCTCTGCCACTAACCATAAGCCATTTCCACTCTTTTTCTCTATCTTTACCACTTTTCACTTAAATTATGATTATTTGAAAATGAAAGGGAAAGATTTTTCTTAAAAAAGTTGAAAAATCTGGCCAGGCGCGGTGGCTCACGCCTGTAATCCTAGCACTCTGGGAGGCCGAGGCGGGTGGATCGCTCAAGGTCAGGAGTTTGAGACCAGCCTGAGCAAGAG
>CAUYRT010040079.1:0-10274 GCA_963574885.1 Lepilemur ruficaudatus
AAATTAGCCAGGCATGGTGGCGCATGCCTGTAGTCCCAGCCACTTGGGAGGCTGAGGCAGAAGGATTGCTTGAGCCCAGGAGTTTGAGGTTGCTGTGAGCTAGGCTGACGCCACGGCACTCACTCTAGCCCGGGCAACAGAGTTATACTCTGTCTAAAAAAAAAAAAAAAAAAAAAAAAAAAAAGGATATGTGTTTTAAAGTCCTGCCTGGAATAATAATAATAATGATAATATTATTTAACACATGAGCTTTGTGCATTGGTCCCCAAATTTTTTGGCACCAGGGACTGGTTTCATGGAAAATAATTTTTCCACTGCTGGGGGCTGGAGGTGGGAGGTGAAGCTCACCCTCCCCCAACAGCTCTCGCCTCCTGCTGTGCACCGCCCCCTTCCTAAGTTTCATGGAAGACAATTTTCCACGGGGGCGGGGATGTGGGGGCACACCTCTGTGGCCCAGTCCTTAACAGGCCGTGGACCACTACTGGCCCTGGACGGGGAGTTGGGGATCGCAGCTTTAGTACATAGCAGGTACTGTTCTGGGTGCTTCACATACATTAGCTTGTTTAATCTTCATAACAGCCCTGTGAGAGATATACTATTATTATCACCTATAGGAAAGGAGACTTGAGTACTGAAAAGTAAATTAACTTGCCCAAGTGATTGTTTAAATGGCAGAACCTGAGTTTGTATTTCATTGCTTACTAAGTGATGGAGTATTAGGTAGATCATGGGTAATTATTTATTGAATAGTAAGTACTTTATAAATATGCCATGTACTTTTTACAACTCCATGAGCTAGACATTATTACCAAAGATAAAAAAAAAATCCATGTGTTGTTTTTAGGGGGAGAACTTGTTAGGAGCACTTTTAATAATGTAAGCTATTTGCAAATCATTGCAGTGGAGAGAAACTCAGAGTGAATTACTTTTCAGATACCAGAAATGACACCAAGTTTTATACTTTGAGAGAAAAGAAGACAGAGAGAGGTGGGAAAAGTAAAATGAAAAACAAACCAGAGCAACTTCATTTATATTTTAAATGATTTCATTTATATTTTAAGTGATTTTCAGCAGGTGCAATTTATGATCTATCAATATTTCCAACACCAGTCACGTTTTATGACTCCATATTTTACAAAGCTCAAAGTCCCCCACGACACAGCTGTTTTTATATATATATAATGTATAAATGCCATCACATATGTGTGTACATACATAAACTTTTATATATTTTAATATGTATTTTTAATATGTATATTTTAATATAAAGATAGATCTGTACATATCTGCGAGTGCTTTTATCTTCTTGGGCTTTGGATGCCAGGAAACTTAGGGAGGGTAAGTGCCCACAAGTGAGAAAAAAGGGGAGCATTGAAACTAGCTCACTGATCACAGTTCAGCTCACCAATGAGTTTGTAATCCAAAATGGTGTTGTTAATTTCTGGGCTAGAGACAATGTACTCCAGGGTCTCTGACTAAATAAAAACTTCGTATGCCTTCCCCAGAATCTACTTTTATTAAAGCTGACTTATTTCTGAACAGTAGAATCATATTTCTGATTCTATATTTTCCATCTCAGAGAACAGGCTTTTATCATCTTGGTTTGCCATTATGCTTTAGAATCTCCTAAACATTTTCAGTGATCTCTTCTCTGGGCCATGCTCTGATTCTTTTAATTTCAAAAAGAAGTAAATATCAGGATGTCAACAGACAAAAACTGGTCAAAAAATTCCATGTGACCTTTTATTCCCTATTTTAAATGCAATGTTCAAAGCTTGCTTTCAGCTCTCTACAGAAAATGAAAGATTTCAAGTGTTTGAGGATCCTCTGCTGAGCTTGTGTTAAATGCTGATATTTGTAGTGGGAAATTAGAGGGCTATACAAAAACTTATTGCTGGACTATTGTGAAAAATTTCTTTTTAGCAACTTGTTGTAACCTTTCCAGGGTCTGGACAGAGCAGAGAGTATGGCTTATGAAGAAATCTTCAGGAGACCTTCTAGGTCTTAAATCTACTGGCGCTTTTTCTCAAATAAGGGCAATGTGCAATACCTTTAAAAAAAAAAGAGCAAGCTTTTGCTTAAATAAAATGAGACAACTGGTATGTTGTCTTAGTCCATTTTCTGTTGTAACATAATACCTGAAACTGGGTGATTTATAAGAAAACAGAATTTATTTCTTACAGTTCTGGAGGCTGGAAAATACAAGGTTGAGGGTATGAATCTGGTGAGGACCTTCCTGCTGGTGGTCCCAAGGCAGTGCCAGACACTATGTGATGAGGGGGCTGAGTGCTCTTGCTACAGTCTCTTCTTCTTATAAAGCCACCAGTCCCATTCCTATGATAACTCATTAATCCATTAACCCAATAATTCCTGAATATTACAGTCCATTTGTGAGAGCAGCTCTCATGACCCAACTGCTTCTTAAAGGCTCCACCTGCCAATACTGCCACATTGAGGATTTAATTTCAGCATGAGTTTTGGAGGGGGCAAATATTCAAGCCATAGCATATGCCATAGTGTGAAGTAAGCCTAAACCAAGGTGTGTGGTATTTAAAGAATGTTATTCATTCTCTGCAAGAGAAACATAGCAATCTTATATGAAACAGTGTAGTGTTTTTAGGCAATCCATCTTGGAAATAGCAATAATTTTACTAATATTTTATTTTCCCTTAAGCAAGAAAGAAAAATTATATGGCATGCCAAAGGAAGATTCAGCTCCATATGGGTGGGTGACCCCCCCAACCTCTCGATAATACATTATTTCTGTTTTACTTATGAGAAAATTAAGGCTTAGAGAGGTTGAGTAAATATGCTCAAGATCATATCTTTTGTTAATGGTAAAACCTCCCAGATTTGTTCAACTCCAAGGCCATGTGCTTTTCCTATACATCATGTCCCAGGACGAACTCCTCAGCCCTCTCATCCTCAGCATCTTCACTAGTAAAATGGTGCTGGCTATCTTTTTGAGTGTGGTGAAGTTTAGATATAATTTATGTAAAGTTTCCAGTGCAGCAGCTGGCTGATGGTTATGTTCAATAAGTGAGAGCTTTTTCTATTATTAAACAGGTAACAGATAGATGTTTCAATGGGTAGGTGGGCAGACATAGTCTAGTAGACTTAAGAAAGTCTAGTAGGTGGGCAGTAAGTTTCAGGAAAGTCTGAGGACTACAGTAGGAACATTAAGCTCATGGAAAGGCTCGACAGAATAAACAAGGGTGTGGCCACGCTTTATAGAAATTGAAGGCAAGGGGCTTCACTCACTAAACTCACTGAGTACAGAATGAATTTGACCCCTTGAAAACAATGGAACACTCTCCTGTAAATCTCGGTATTGCTAAAGTGTTTAATAGCTAAATAATTGAAATAATTAAATTTAAGGTAATATATTTGCTAATAAAAGAATCTAATCATTTTTAAAGCCCAAGCATGAGATCAACAGAGGTTACAATTTTCTTTTTTCATGGTCTGGGATTTGGAATTGAAATCATTTTTAATTTGTTATTTTACATTTAACCATGACTAAAATTTTCTTTAGTTTTTTTTTTTTTAATGCAGTGTAATACAGGTTTGACATTTTAAAAAAGTGATGATGTGTGACAGCAGCAAGAGTGGTTTTGAATGTGACTATATAACCTGTCAGAGAATTTGCATCGGGTCTTTCTGAAGCGCTGTCATTCTCATTCACAGTAAAGGCACTCAGGCCCCTCAATGTCCCACAATAAAGGCTGTCACCTAGTCAGCACCAATTTCATCTGCATGTGATACTGCTGATGCGTGTCATGCTCTTGTTAAATTCACTGTGGGTCAACTACCTAAATGTTTCTTCTCAGTGATTCAATCATAAAACATAAGGCCCAGAAATATCTAGAAAAGTGGGGCAGTCGGCATCTTTATGATAGCTGCATTAGGACCTGATGAGTGGGGGCAGAACCCAAATTTAACACAGGTAACAGTACGAATGAAGTGGTGAAAATTCCAATAAATTACTTTTGCATATTCATATATTATCCCAAAGGCATTTGGTTTGATTAGTTACTGGCCCTCTTCTGAGTGAAGTGGGATGGTTTTAGAGTCTTACTGAAAGTACTCAATTGTTATTCATTCATTAAACTTTCCTTGAGCCAGGTGCTGTGCTAAGCATTGAAGATACAAAGACAACTAAGAATTGGCCTCCATCCTCCTGGGTCTCAACAGATTATTGGGAAAAGAAATTTCAATGGATTAACAAAAATTAGCATTATTTTGTTTTTGAACTTTTCCATTTTCTTGATCCAATAAGACAACCTTCCTGTCCTTGCTCAAAAGGTGTAATGCGTTAAATGTGCAGTGCTTTGGAAGGTGTGGCATAGTAGGAAAGTAAAGATAGTGATATTCTCTTCTACTCAATTCCTAGTCTGTATCATGCTGTTACCTTACTTGTATCTGAGTTCCCCTATATTTCTTCGTAAGTAACACAGATGGCAGCTCTATTTGTGTTGGGATGAGAGTTGTTGGCTGGAATTTTTTTGTTCAGTAGAAATTGTTGTTGCTCTGTCTCTGCAGTCTCCACTTTGGTTAGGAGACTCCCTTTATTGGTTCCTAATTGCAGAATCTGAAGCAATCTTTCTAAAATTAACTCTTGCCTCCCTGGGACCATACAATAATTAAGAGAAAACATACAACTATGATTAAGTCTTCCTGACACTTGTGTGTGTTTCCATTCTATTGTCCTTTCAATTGTTATTATATATATTTTATTTTATGTATTATAGAATTAGTATCTATTTTTTAGGAAAGATTCCAAAATAATAGAGAAGAGAAAAACAGAAAATAAAAATTTGCTATGCTATATCGATAGCCAGATAGAACCACTGTTGATATTTGGTAGACTGTTCTTCTAGTCCTCCTTAAGGCACTCATATACAGTTTTTCTTTAAACAAAATTGGGGTTTTGGTAGAAAAAAATGTCAGAAGTAGAAATGCGTGGTCAAAGAATATGAACATTTAAAACATTTTAAACATATTAACAAATTCTTCTCCTGAATCAGTGTAGCAATTTGTACCCCCACCAACACTGTATAAAAGTGGCTATCTTTCTGAATTTGCCAAGATAAGATGTCATTTTTTTTTTTTAATGATAGATGAGCTCTCTCCATTTTTACAGATTCTTGGTATAATCCTTGGGCTTCTGATTGCCCACTGATTCTCTTTTAGTTATGGACCTTGAGACAAATCAAATGTCTTGGTTGACTGAAGACTTTTTTTTTTTTTTTTTAGTCGATGATGCTTATCCTCCTGCTTGCAGCTCCATCCCTTGTGCAAACTTGCTCTGGCTCCTTGAAATCTATTTGTTTTTGCTGTTATTGGTAGTTACTTATCTGTTGGTTTTGTCTTATGCATGCATTAGATTTTTCTGTCACTTGTTCCTTTTTATACTCAGAAAGTGGCCCTCTCATAGGAAGGCCACCAAAACAAGGGTAGACTTCTACTTGATTCTTTCATTAATCTATTAACAAGCCAGTATTTAATGCTCACTTACTTGTGCATAACATTCTTGGAAAGTACGATCTCTGATCCCATAATCATTCAGCTGATTTTTCAAGGCTCTCTGAATAAGAAAAATGCAACATGATTATTTTGTTAGGAAAACAGAAACAACTCTACATATTTCAGACAGGATGGGACTTAATTCAGAGACTTACAGGCTTTCACACCTTCTAGAAGGAATAGAGAAAAAAGGTCAACAGCCATAAAGAATATAGAAGAACCATGTTTTCTACATAGAGTATTTCTGTTGACGATACCCTTGGTTAGATTTAGGTCATTTCCATAGTGAGTATTCATCTATTTATCTGTCTGTTTGCATCTGAGGAAGTGTTCAGTTCTTTTTATGAGTCACTGCTTTCTGTTAGAGGTTGTAAGCATTTTCATAAAGAATAATAGCCACTTTACCCCTGAATGGCACAGTAAGGTTGGCCTATCTGCCGCTATTGCTATTTTCCGACAGGCAACAGCAATATTATGTTTCTTGAAGTTGTCTCCATGTGCCTTTATACTGCTCCTTCAGTCCTCCTTGTTTGCTGTCACCTGATTTAAGTTGCTGAGCCATAGCTTCTTGATACCTGGCTCGAGTCCATCCTCCTCTAATATACACCCTCTGATGGTGAGTTTCAGTGAGCAAAGCTTCAGTGCTATGAACTGGCTGTGCTCCAGGCCTCAGCTGCTGATAAATCTGCCTTGGCATTTGATGTTAAGTATAGCTCTCAGATAATGACTACATTTTTTGAAGCTGCATGCAACATTTTGATAGGCTGTTATTATAAACCAGCACCTAAGACTGGAGACAGGAATGGGAAGGAATTTTCCATCCATAGAAGCTGTTAGCAGTGGTTGTTCTTTTTTGCACTCATTAATGTAGAGTCTAAAGATTTTTTAACAGAATGTGATCTAAGAATCAAAAAAGACAGGCTAGGGCATAGTCACCCTCAGGGTGACTTAAATTTGTGGCTTTGGCAAGCAGCATTACCAGAAACCTCAGACAGCCTTTGACCTAGGATGTCTTTGAAAATATGGATAGTTATCTATCAGGTATACCTTCAACAGAAAGTCATACTGATACAGACATATAGGAAACAAAAATGCCAATAGACTCCAGCAGTGACTGATATCCCTCACTTTTAGTAACCTCAGGTCAGTGTTCCCTAAATGATCTTCAAACCTTGAGCCTTTAGATATACTCCAAAAAACGATTTCATGGTCAAAGTAGTTTGGGAAATACTGTGATTTTTAGCCGCATCTGGAGATTCACAATTAGCATTTTAAAACATAGGACAAGTCCTGCAGTAACAAAACCTATTTAATTTTGTTGAACCTAGCACTCTCTTCATTTTTATTTTTTTTGAATTAGAGACATTTCATTTCTTCTGAATCATTTTAATAATGTCTCATTGAAAACTGGGATCTACCCCTACCCCCTATTGTTTGCTCTGGCCTACTATTTTATTCTAGATTACTATAGTTGAGGTTCTTGAGCCTGTTCTGAACATCAGCTCCTCTGGCAGTCTGGTGCGGAAGACCTTCTCAAAATAAATTTTTCTCTTGCTGATTTCAAGATTATCTCCTTGTCTTTGACTTTAAGCATTTTTACTATGATGTGTTTGTTTGTGTCTTTGTGTTTAACTTGCTCAGAGTTTGCTGAACTTCCTGGATGTGTAGATTACTCTGTTTTAATAAATTTGGGAAATGTTCGGTCATTATTTCTTTGAATATTTTTTCTTCTCCTTTTTCTCTCTTTTCTCCTTCTGGCACTCCCAGAAGTACCAGACTTATTTATGCATATGTTGGTGCACTTAGTGGTACCCACAGTTCTCTGAGCCTCTGCTCGTTTTTCTTCATTCTTTTTTCTCTCAGTTTTTGCCTTGTATGATGTCTACTGATCTATCTTCAAGTTTACTAATTCTCCTTCCAGTTTAAATTGACTGTTGAGCTCCTGTAGTGAATCTTTAAATTTTGCTTATTGTATTATACTTTTTACTTTCAGGTTTTGATTTGATTCTTTTTAATAATTTTTACCTCTTTATTAACATTTTCTATTTAATACATTGCAATCATGCCTCCCTTTGTGTCTTTAGTCATCCTTTCCTTGAGTTCAGTGAATCTATTTATAATGGCTACTTTGAAATCTTTTTTCTTTTAAATTTGGCATCTGGAGAATAGTAAGTAGGTATTTACATTTCAAAAAAATCAGCTAGGAGAGAACACTAGGATTCACCAGAGAAGTGATGGTAAATATGAAAAGTAAGTAAGGAGAGGATTCAAGGCAGCTTGCCTGGCTGGAGTCTAACTGAGAGATAGGTGAAGCTCTAGAGACAGGTGAAGCTCTCTGGTGTGGGGAAATAGTAAGAGAGAAACTCCCAGGGCTCCCTACTCTGACATGGCCTTTTATGATCTTGGCTACGAAGGAACCCCTCAACTCATAGAGGCCTCAGGCCTAACATAGGGAGCTGCCTAGAGATTGCACAGAGATATTGCTCCAGAAAGGGGACCCACATGGAATCCCATAGATATCCAAGCCTGTAGCAGCTTCAGCTGGGCACCATTCGGAGAGCTTAGATATCAGGGATCTACAGATATGGCTGCAGCTGCCACTCAGCCAAGGTGGGACAGGAAAATCAAGCTCTACTACGTACACACCTAGGACAATACACACCACCCTGCAATAGGCTTCTGTGAGATTGAGACTCAAGTGGTCTGCACTCTTCACAGCTTCTTGCCCATGCTGCTTGCCTGGGAGGGGTCCCACCCTCTCCAGTTGCAAGCCCAAGGTGCTGTGCCATTTTGAAAGTTTAACTCTGGGATATGTTCTGGCTTTGGGCTGAGTTTGGGCTGATGTGGCTGTGGCTGCAACCAAGCCAGGGAAGAACAGGGAAACCAGGCTCTCTGATGTACACCTAGGACAATATTTGTAGCCCTGCAATGGGCTGCTGTGAGACCAAGACTTGGGAAGACTGCATTCTCCACAACTTCTTGCCAAGCCTTCTCAATTGAGAGGAGCCCCACCCTCTCTGGTCGCAGGCCCATAGCTAGAGCCATTTTGAGTGTTTAGTTGCCTTAGGGCTGAGTTCAAGGCAACATGCCTGCAGGGAGTGACAAGGGAGACCAAGCTCCCCTAAGCAGACTTAGGGAAATGCCCACCACCCTGCTATGGGTCTGGTGACTAGCCCATCCAACACATCACAGACACCAGCAATATCAACATATACTGTTTGGATCCCAGTGGGTTGCTCCACCACCACTGCCATCACCCACAGCATACCAGCTTTCCAGGGGCCTGAGAACTTGCTCACACATCTTGACCACCACTCCCATTACTGGTTTCTGAGAAAACTGCATGGAGGCCCAAGAGTTGGCCCTCTTGGACCCACTATCACCAGTGCCAGCATAAGCAGCTCTGGGGCTTAAAAACAGGCGTGCTCAGCCTACTGCCACCACAATCAGGGCCTGAAGATTGGCTCAGTTGGTGTCCAAGTCTTCAGCAAAAATTCAGCACAGCCTGAACTAATAAGTGTACCCTAAGCCACCAAGGAAAACACAGATACCACTGATCCTATGTACTGCTGAAGATATTACAAAGATCACACTACTACAGGTACCCAAAGTCAAAGCCAAAGTATCCTACTCAGCAGACAACATATATATGTACACATGTATGTGTGTATATATATGAACATATATACATATATGTATATGTGTGTGCATATACATATATCTTCAGGAAAAAAATCTCCCCTGTGGAAGAAATTTCAAAAAATTGGAAGATGTGACTGCTACACCAGTGCAGGTATCAATGGAAGGACACCAGAAATATGAAAAAGAAAAGAAATATGACATCATCAAAGGACCTCAGCAATTGTCCAGCAACAGATCCCAATTAAAAAAAAAAAAAAAAACTCCTCAAAATGCCAGATTAAGAATTCAAAATGTTGATTTTAAATACGTCAATAAGATGCAAGAGAAATCTAAAAAACAATATAAAGAAATCAGAAAATCAATTCAGGATATGAATGAGACATTTATCAGGGAGGTAGATATCTTAAAACCCCCCAGAAATTCTAGAACTGAAAAATTCATTCTAGAAAATACAAAGTACATTAGGAAGACTGAATGATAGACTAGACCAAGGAGAAGAAAGAATCTCAGAACTTGAAGATGGGACTTTTAAAAAAATCCAATCAGATAAAAATAAGAAAAAAAGAATAAAAAGGAATGAACAAAGCCTTCAAGATGTCTGGGAGTATATAAAGTGTCCGAACTTATTAACTGTTGGTATTGCTGAGCAGGAAGAAAGGTCAAAACTTTTTGAAAACTATTTAAGGAAACAATCAATGAAAACTTCCCAAGTCTAACAAGAGAGTTAGACATCCAGATTCAGGAGGTTCAGTGATCCCCAGGCAAATACATAGCAAAAAGGAATTCACCATGGCATATTATATTCAGAATGTCTAAAGTCAAAGTGAAAGAAAGATTTTTAAAACAAGCAAGAGAAAAGCATCTAGTCACCCATGAACAAAATCCCATCACATTAACAGCAGACTTCTCAGCAGAAACCTTACAGGCCAGAAGAGAATGGGATGGCATTTTCAAAGTGCTGAAAAAAAAAAAAAAACAAACCCCCCCCCCCCCCCCCGGCGCCCCGGGAGGTGTTGGTGGGGCCGGGTAGGTGTCAGGAATGTGGGGGGGAAAGTATGGTGGGCAGGCAACGCCGGGCGGAGGGTCGGCGGAGCCGGGGGGCCCCG